>JABFOV010003767.1:0-15453 GCA_022817685.1 Aradophagus sp. ZL-2020
ATGCAGCCCTGTGATTAGTGTCCTACTAGTGCATAGAACACAGCACTGCCACAAATGGCTCAATACTTACTTATAAATCGCGCGATAAAATAACGCAAAGAGAAAGCCAGCGTAGAATATACAATTATTGGTATTGATTTCGCTAAGACTTGTTCAAATATTTACAAATGCGCAAATATTTTTGTATAAAGGCGACCATCTTTATGTATTGCATTATTTTCACGCACTTATTCGTCCGCGTAAAAGTATTTTCGCAATGATGCAAACGGTTATTGCATTTTTTTTTTTTTTTTTTTTTTTTAATCATTTGTAATTTTAACGTAATTTAACGCAATTTGTAATTTAACTGAGAAAACTGGAATCGATCAGCCAGATTTGAAAACAATTGTACTTGCAATTGAAGCGTTTAAACGTTGCCAGGTTTTACGAGAAATATTATAATAAAAATGACTTTAACTTTTTGGAGTTATATAACATTAAAGTGTATAAAATATTACTACATTATATAATAAGTTTATATGAATGGTAAAATCATTTTTTATAATAAAAATAAAATAGTATAGTGAATTGTATCATAATCATAGTATTATTTTCAATAATCATATAATTACTACATCACATATAAAGATATAACGGTGTACTAATATTTTATATACATAACATGATACCAATTTGTACAAATAAGTTATAGTAATTTTTCTTATAACTTTATTCTGCCCGCATCACCCATGTACACTGAAAATCAAAACGTAACAACTCAGCTGATCAAAAGAGTTTCTGATCAAAAGTTTTTGTCCAGTAATATGGTTTTTCGTTGCGTTATTTTGCAGGCGTGCCTAGTATTAATATTCTTACACGTTGTTTTATTTTTAATGTAAAAAGCAAGAGTCAAGATATTTTCAAAGTACTAGATAGTTGAACAGTTGTCGTTTGTAAATCATTGTCAACGTTGATTTCCGAGCCCAGAAGTTGCACGACTGCTAATGTAACAGATGATTGCTAAACTTTAAAACTAATTACAAATGAAAATATTGTTTAAACATTGCAAGGCAATTTTTCGTTCAGCATCAAAGGATCGTTAGAAATCGATACTATTTTTAACCTTAATTATACAAAATTATTAAAATTAATTCTCAAATTGAAGATTGCTTTAAAAATTATACTTCATTAACGAATTTATAAGCAGTTTCTCAAAATTGTTCGAATAAACGAAAAGCATGTTTGCGTATACTTTTTTGCAACACATGCACAGAATTAGACATTTTGCACAATATAATATAGATATTAAGATTGAAAAAAAAGTTTTTAGTTTGAAATTCTAGCAAACATCTCTTAATTTAACGACTGATAGGAGTTAATTTACGGGATGCAGAAGCAACAGAGGGAAGAGAATGAGACGAAGGGAAGCGAACAACAACAACAATAAATAATGAATTACGATAAATATTGATAATACGAACGATGCAAAAGGATCGTCGATTACCTCATTTAACTAAAGTTACTATTAAGATATCCGAGCGTGATATCGTTAATCGTCCGTCTACCGGTCGGATCGCCTGGAGTCGTGTGAGCACCAAGCTAAGAGTTTATTTTTCCTACATGACGGCCGTGCTAAGTGTTTTGAGACTGTCGAACGGTTTATTGAAATCACGCGGAAAATCTTCTGCAATGGCTGGGTGCTCGTACTTTTATGTGCAGCAAATTGCCAGATCAATGAATTTGAATTTAAAACGATTTCGTTTTGTCCTTTTTTTTACGAAAATAATGGATATTTTTAATTTTGTAATAAAAACTGCTGTTTGTTGAAAAACCCAACAATTTTGCATTGAACCGAAATTATTTTAATTGCGAATTCGTTGAACTTGCTGCATATGTTTTTCTGTCCAATCCACGTGTAAGTTAACGCGATGTTCAGGCGATTCGCCGCAATAAAATATATAAAAAAAATTAATACAGAGGATAACCGATAAAAAGTTAAATTAAATGAAACGAAAAACAAAAAGAAAAAAAAAGTAATGAATAGGAAGGAAATGCATTGACACTCGGACCTTCCACGTTGCTACCTCGTAATTCCTGCGACTTTGCGCCACTCGAAAGAGTGAAGCTTTGTATTCTTTTTTCATGAAAAGTCAATGAACTTGCTTACTTAAGATTCGAAAGTCGCAAGTGCTGCGGAATGGAGCTTCAAAAATTTTCCCAAACGCAACGTGTGACGCTCGAATGTATTATATATTGTTCTGACAGAATGCAATAAGTACACTTGATTTGCATTTGTAAAAATTATCTAGCGTAATCAACGATTTGGCGCGCATGATTTCAGGGATGGAGACAGTCGAAGCTTGATGGGTGCGTTTTTATTGTAAAGAAGTGTGTGATTTCAAAATACGTATACTTTAAATTTACAGTAGAACTTTAAAGATTAACTAACGAAATTGCTACATTTTAATTTTAAAATAATTTCATTAGGATTTCAAGTTAAACTGTAAATTTACAGTTTATAATTTTTGAATTTGCAAATTTTTTGAGGACGAAATCAGCGGATTGCAAATCGATATTTTAACCCACATTATGTACACTTATAAGAGAAGGTGTGTTCCTCACCAATCAGCGTGGTTACAACACAGAAACGAAATGCTTTCTGCCTTTATGCGACGGCTGAAATACCTTTTTACATTCCCACGGACATTCCATCATGATCACAATTTACGTTGTGTGAAATTATACATTGGCAAAAAACTTCAAAATCGAGTTGAACAATTAATTGATAAATTAACGTCTAAAGTAAAATGGTAAAAATTTCATACTGATTATTTGATACGAAATTTATGAGATCGTAACAATTTATAAATTTTTATCATTTTTATAAATTCCATAAGATTAAATTTATTGCGAAACACAATAAAATTCACAGAATTTTATGCATTTTAAATTTTATTTTTAAAATCATTTTTTCATATACTATTTCACTTACAGGGTGGAATTAATTGATTTCTTTTATTATTATTAATTGATTATATGTTGAAAGTAAGATATTAATAGCAAAAGTTGTTAATTAATTAATTTAAAATTATACTTCTTAGAAAACCGAAAAGTTTCACTAATTTCTTGTTATTGATAAACTGCGACATTAATTAGTTATTCGATTGATTTCATCAATTAACTGATTGATTGTGCAGCTGTAAAATAATAATAATAAAAAAAAAAAAAAGTAATAATAATAATATTGTACGAATAAGACGAAATCATAAAAGTTTTGTAATGTTACATTTTGACAATTTAATGCCACTCATTGAAGCATTGATTAAACTAACCGATCAGGATCTTTTTTAGCCTTTTGAGCGCATGAACGTGTAACCACGCTGTAATATTGGTAGTTATATTGTGCCTTTTAGCATGTATGGATCTTTGTGAATAATACAAGTTCAAGTACTTTGGAATTGCGAGTTTTCTTTCTCAACGAGACACTTGTATTAATATTCATTTATGATTTTTGACTATGATGTAACAATGTTCATGTATACGTTATTTATTTTATAAAAGTCTCTTTTCCAATTCTATCGTTTTTTTATGAATCCCTTTTCCAAGTTAAAAAATGAACATTGGATTTGTAGTGAATTATATAGATAAAAACTGAAGACAATGCAACGAAATTAAACTCGAATAATTGAAAAGAATATTGAAAAAATTACTCACCCATAATAAAATGGGTGAGTAATTTTTACCCCAAAAACACTTCCTAATTAAACTACGATTTTTAGTTGTTTTAAATTTTAAGGTACTGTTAACTATTTTTGATTTGAGCGTCATTTCTATGACATTAACGGTAATGTTTTGAATTATATTAATTATTTGCATAATTATAATAGCATAATTATAAATCTAATGCTGGAAATAAATTTTAAGATGCAAATCAGTTTATATGATTGTATAATAATATTACTTAACACTTTTTTGCATTAGAAAATGTCTTCATTTGTTCTAAATTATCTTAAATTAGATTTTTATGGGTAATAAGTTAAAGTCATTGGATTTCAGTGACAAGAATGATGTATTAATATTAATTATAAAACTATTACAAGAAACCCAAAAATTTTGAAAATAAACTTAAAATCATATATTGCGTAACATATTTTAACAGAACGTATATCAACTGTTCAACTTGCATTTTTCGGAGATACGCTTTTAAACAATGTCTCTGCAAATGCCTCCTGTAACCCACTTACTGGAAGTGGACTCTTTTTTTCCATGAATAGAATAGATACAAGTTAATATAAATCCACTTGCCGCAAGTGAATTTCTCTTGCATTTAGTGACTTTTTTAAAGTAAATATATATATAAAAGAAACGGGAATAAATTAATAAAAAACGAAGAAGTAAGGTCGAATTGTCGCAAAAGCCCGAACGTCTGATGACATGCTTTGGTAAAATAATTCGACTAAATTGTCAGTCTTCGGTAACTCTGCTTAAAACTTCGTTTTTTTTTTTTTTTTTTTTTTTTTTTTTTTTTTTTTTTTTTTTCTCCCTTTTTTTTTTTTTTTTTTTTTTTTTTTTGTATTGTTTCTTGTGATCTTGTTGCAATTATTATTAATTGTATTGCACATCATCATCGAACATCGATCGTTTTAAGTTGAAAAACGCGTATAAATTCACTAGATCCATTTTGTACACGACTTAGATTTCGCCGATTATCTCGGTTTGATACTAAAAAAAGGCGAGTCGATTTTTTTTAACACTCAAAATTGTATGAATCATTAATAAATAATAAATTTTGTCGTTTGATTTAATTCTTCATATTTGAATTCGGCATACGGTGAACACGCATTTAAGCTATGTTGATTTAGCTGATCATTTAAAATAACTTTACATTATTTTTCATGTAAACTTCGTATGTCATAGAAAGTATTTTCGTGTAACGGCTTTTTTGTATATATTCCCAATATAAGAAATAATATGTGATGTGTATAAGTTTAGTGATAAGTCTCATTATCATAATAAAGATACCCCAAAGTCGACTCGAATATGTTTGTTTGTTTCACACCTATCTGTAACGTAAAATTACTAAGTATTGCAAACTTCAGGTTTTTTTATTATAATTATTATTATTTATTTTGAATTTGGATAGATTTTGCAAAGGAAATTAAAGGTGTTATATGATATTATAAACTTATTAAAAACGTGCAGGAAGATAAAGGATAAAGTAAAGAGTAGTTTTTTTACAGGGCTTACGACAGATTCTAATTTCCTTGGCAGTTTATACTTTCAATCAAATTTTTGGTAATTTCTATAACTACAAGCATTGAAATTTTTTATTCTCAGTGTATAAAATGAGTTTCAAAAATGTAAAAGTTACGGACATCTTTACTGTAATTAATCATACTTTTTATATGATCGTTTTGTACTCAGTTTTAACAAATCATTTTGATGAAATACTTTTTTTCCTTGCTGTCTTAGTACGTACTGTAAACATTTGAATACATCGACGAGTTGTGCCTTGGTGAAGCGTCCTCACGTAAAACATTAACAGAAATTTATCATGAATTACTAAATTCAAATGTGATTTCCTAATCAGTGTCTTAAAAATAATCTTAATAAACTTGTAAGAAAAATTACGTTTCGTTTGAAATTTGTTAGGACTGATTTATTTTAGTATAACTTTTCTTCTGAAATTTCGTGACATTAATTTCAGCCTACACTGATAAGTATTAAATTATTTATTCATGAACTAATGATGTTGATAAATTTCTTTAACAAAATCTAAACTTTGATAATTAAATTTTACTTTAATCATTTTTCTTACTAATTGCCAATGTCTTTCACAAATGAAAACATTTATGATGAGAAATCATTTGCTTAAGTACATGCATAAAATCGATTGAGCCAATGCTAATTACTTGGGGAAAGTCGACCTTTTTATTGGTGAGCGTGTCAAAGTTTTGGAGATTTATTAATTTTGTATGAAGCAAAGAGTATAAATCTTGACTTGTGAGGTCGAGTATTGACTTTGTGCGAACCAAAATCTTTACATTTCACGCGACACACTGGTTTATAAAATAGTCACAATGTCTTGTTTCATTAACACATGCAAATAAAATTGAAATAATCGTCAAACCGCACGTGTTTGTAGTTTCACAATCGGCGAAGATTCCAAAATTGTTCAATCTCATTAATTGCCAACATATTTCAATGTTTTCATTTCAATCATTTGGAATTAAATAGATAAAACAAGTATTCATCAGAGGATAAACGTTCAGAAAAGACGTGCGCTCACGTTGAGTCATACATTTAAATTTTAATTAAATTTTAATGAATCTTCAATCTTGTAATTCGCTTTTGAAAACCTGTTGTATGAAAACGCACAAGTGAAGATTGATTCTCACATATTTGTTCAATTGTGTTAAAAGAAATTACATTAAAGATAAAATTCTTTTTCGATCTTAAGAGCAATTTTTTGTAAAACTTTATCAATTTTTTTTAATCATTTTAATACAATTAAAATTAAAAAAAAAAAGCAAAGAAAAAGAATTGTTCATGTCAAATTAAATAATACAATTAACGATAGGCTATTGAATTATCTCAAAAATTCAATGGTAAGACAAAGTTAAAATTATTGTTTAAATTTTACGTAAACAAAGTTGGAACGTGAAAATAATTACAAAAGCATTGACGTTCGTTTAAAAACATTGTTTGTACTCCTTAAACCTCAGTCAATTCGAAGAAAACAACACACAATTCGCATTTATTTTTATTTACAATAGATGCAAACAAATAAGCTCTTATTGTTAACATAATATATACATACATATACCATATACATAAAGTGCAACACAATATAAGCATGCATATAAAATAATACGTACAACATATAACATAATAACAACATAAACAATGATATAAAACGAATAAATTAAATCTATTTAAAATCCGTTTTTAATTAATACTTTCAACATGTCCTACGACATGTTAATCAAACTACAGAGCGCAATTCGCATAAAAAAAGAAAAAAATCTTTCGACTGGAATCCAGTAAACGTATTTTTATCTCATATAACGGTCTTTGTCGAATATCCGTCGCATAATGTGAAACGTGGCAAGACGTGCGACAGAAGGGTGAGTTTTGTGAGTCAGCCTCCCTTTGAGGCACTTTGAGAGGTCCGGTTAAGGGGAGTGGGATGCGGCGATTTGGTTTAGCGGAGGGGGGCGCGCGCCGATTGGCCGGGACGCGCGCCATGTTCACCGGCGGTGCATCCGGCTGCGTGGTGGGGGCCGCGCTATAACCGCCGTGGCCGCGCGGCGGGCCGCTCAGTCAGTGTACGTTTTTCGTTACTGTCGCAGGTACTTAATTGCGTCAGCGTCGATCTGCTGCCGCGCAGCCACTCCAGGTCACACAGTAACCACAGGTCAACCGACAGATAGTTCGAGGTCAAGGTTACAAGAGAAGAACTCGAAAGTACCGAGAATTTGGATTCAATTTTTCGGTAAGTCCGCGTACACCGAATTTCCGTTCGATTTTGAATTCGAGGTCGAGAGTGTTGTCAAATGAATCGACGTATGTTCAATCAAGCCGCCGGCGAAAGTTTTCGAGTTTGACCGATTAGAGGTATTTTCGAACGATGCGAAATTCGAAATTTGAAGGTCAAAGGAGATAAACAAATCGAAAAAGAACGCGGGCATTAACGTTTCGGTTAGCCAAAAATCGCTAAAATAATCGGTGGGAGAAGTGGTTGCGGGAGGGGGAGGGGTTATTGCAACGCACGTTGACACGCACGTCGAAGGGCCGCACCCTGTTCACGCACCGGCCGGGAGGGAGGAATAATAATTAACGACGCCGGTGGACGAGCCGGCCGAAAATTGATTTTCGCAAGGTGACCGTCCGATTAACGGTACCCGCGCTCGCCGGCAATTGCGGCCATAAAAGGGCGCGAGCTTCGCGGCCCGTTCCGCGAGGCGTCGCTTTTCGGTGCCTTTTCGGCCGGCGAGCCGACCCCGCCCTCGATTTTCGGCCCGAGCATTGTTCTCCGTTGTGAGGTGAAGTCATTTAATGCTGTTTTTGTTGAATCAAGTGGCAGCAGTTTCGATGGCTAGTTGACCTTCAAAGTCATTTTGCTTCCAAGTTCATAGAATGATAAGCAAAACAAATGAAAACAAGAACGTTACTTTGGTGATAATTATTGATATTCAACATGATAGAGAAGTGAGTTTTGTGACTTTCGACAGTGAATTAATTTTATTTTCAAGTTTATACAAACTTGAGATAATTTTTGTAAACTTGTTGACATTCGATGTAGATTTGTCAATATAGATTGTATTATTCTTTTGCATTAATATATATATATGATTATATTCTCATATTTTATCGGAACATTATAGAAATGGTTTAATAACTTTTAATATTGCGCAAGTATTCAAAAAATGTCTTTGTCGATATTTTATGATATATATATATATATATATTTTTACCTTTATTTATAAGCATGTATATATTCACATGGGATTCTAATGGTAAAATGACAATAAATGAATGTTTTTACGAAATGAATCAAAGACAGAAAATCACTAAGCGAAAAGTGGATAAAGTATGTCGATCAACGCAGTTGGTCGTGGCGTTTTGCGCGGCACGTTTTACCAGAAACGGGGATATCTTTCAAGAGAATCGCTCGCTCGCGCGACTTCGAAGCTCGAAGTCGTGCGAGCGTAGTTCGAACGCGCCCGCACCGACAGCTGCGGATGAATCATCGAACGCACGTGAATCTTTTTGAGTGCACGCAGAATCCATCGTCACTGTGAAAGGCGATCGATTTACGCGCTCACGGTCAGTCGCCGGCCGAACCACGTTATTATTCAATCTTAATTGAAACAATACTTTCCTTTTTTTCTTATTAGGTTTTTCTTTTTTACGTTTGTGTGCAATTTTTTGTTTTGTTTCTTTTCTCTTCGTGATTTTTTTCACATCTTTTTTTATTGTTTTATTTGTGTTTTTGTTTTGTTTTTGTCCTCATGACTTTTTGATACCTTTTTTTTATTATTTTTTCTTCTTTTTTTTCTTTTGTTTATGTTTACTTCTTTTTTTCTTTTTTTCTTCCTTTTTTTGTTTTGTTTATGTTTACACACTCATCAATCTCGGGACCAAAATCTTGAATTTGCTTATGCTTGTTTTTGTTTCACACTTTTCGTAACTTATTTATTACTTTTTGGAACAGTGTTGATGTTTCACGAAAACTTTTATTCTGATAATTTTTATTGTGAAAGTGCATAGAGAACATTTAAAACACTTTAACACATTTGAAAATTCTTTTGAATCAAAGTTTTTAATTAATATTAATTGCAATTGAAAGATGAATTTTGATTTTCATTCAGTTCTTTTTTGAATAAATACTAATTTTTCTTTTATATATTTTTATTCATGTTCATGTATTTTGTATTTGTGTTTATATACTTTATGTTAATATATAAGTTTAATAACTTGAATAAATTAAAGCTACGAAAATTGAATATTGCAATTACTTATAAATGCATTTCCCTTTGTTAATTCGTGCTTTTTTTTCAAACAATTTGTGTATAAAAAAGATTATAAAAAGTGAGTCATTAAAAAGGCGATATAAAAAGTGGACAATAAAAATTATTGCGGTCACAAAAATTTTGTCTGATGCGGCAATGATTTACACAACTACACTATGTTGTAAAATTGCATTATCTGTTATGTATTTTTACATTTTGTCCTCATAAAAATACTCAACATGCCGTATAATTTTACAATTGGTTTTTATATGATGGTTATGAATATCGAATATCGAAACACTTATTGTTGTGGAATAAAATTAAAATACATTAAAATGACTGTAATATTTAATGATTTCTGTCATCAATAAAAGGCAATTTCATACAGCTTTTTCACTTTCAATTAGATTTCTAATTTCGAATGCACAAATCTATAAATAATAATAATAAAAAAAGTTGTATTAATAGCTAGGCAATTTACCTCGATTTTGAAATAATCCGAAGTAATACTGAATTTAATTCAATGTCGTACTTTCGATTTAAAAGTGTATATGAAATTTTCGAAATTCGTTAGTGAACAAAATAAAAAAAAGAAAAAAAAACAGTTTTTTTGCAAATTATTTTTTATTTTTCACATTTATTTATTTATTTATTTATTTATTTATTTATTTATTTATTTATTTGTTTGTTTATTCATTTTTTTTTCAAATGAAAATTGCAATAAATATAATTTCGAAATAAATCGTGTCCGAAGTCCCGCATTTCATGCGTTTAACGAGTGCAATATGCACACGTTCCGTTGCACAATGCGAATCTGTTATCAGAAGAAGTATGTGGAAAAATTGTGCATTTTTCCGCCGCTCTGCCCACGACACCGGAAAGCGCTAGTGGGCGCAAGGATGAAGGGCGTGGTTTTGACAGTCGCACTGCCCGTCGGATCATTGTGCCGTTTAACATTCAAATGAATTTTGTCACGGTTCGCGAAAAGGGCCGTAATTTACCGGCACTGCTATCCCGAACGCCATGCGTTTCCCGATAAAACGCGGCTACGAACGTCACAATGTTCAAATCGTTTAACTCGATTTCACACAAAAATATAGACGTTGAGACTCTCGTGATGATATAATTGATATCCACGTGTGTCGCTGTTAACGGAATGATTAATTTCGTTGACGAAAGTTTTTCTGAAAAAATGATACAAAAAAAGTAATTAAATGATACTAATAACATGTGTTTCATATATCTAATGTTAACAAAAAAATGCAAAACGTAATTTAATAAAAAAGAACGACGTCGAAATGTTAATAAAATTTTTCATCGAAGAATAAACACTTTCAAGGTCATTCTAACAAAAGTACACTCAAAGTTGCCAGTAGAAAAAGACAAAAGGTCGCCAACTCTGTATGAAGTGCGGCCTTTTTATCCTTTATTTACTGACAACCCTGAGTCGACTGTCAAAAAGGTATTCTGTGTATTTTGATTTGTTGATATTTAGCAACAAATTTCAATGACATATAATAAGTAACAACAAAAGAAGTCAAATAGTAAACAAAATTTTACATCGAGAAATAAACACTTTGAAGGTCATTCTAACAAAAGTACAACTTCAAAAGGATCAGTCTGTGTATTTTGATTTGTTTATGTTTACTAAGAAAAGTTTTAAGGACTTACAATAAGTAACAACGAAAATAAATAAATAACAATAACAAAATCAAACAGTAACAAATCAATGATAAAAAAAGCGATCTGTTTAGACATTCAAGGAATCGTAAGTTTGCCAAAGATAATTGTTTTATAGTCAGTTATTTTCCAGTGTTATTTCAATTGTTCGACGTTATTCTCCGAAATCGTTTTCTAAATTCGATGCACGCAACTTGAGTTGAATCGGCCTTAAAAAAAAAAAGAAGAAATAATTTTTCAATTTTGTTTAATGAAATGAAATATTAACGAGAGAAATTTAATTGTCCGTAAAAACGTCTTTGTCACCGAGTTGACGTAAGCGAAGAAAAATGAAGGATGAAAAAAAGGCAGAAAAAAGAAAAGACGCTATCGGAGAATTCACTTCTGTTGGACGGCAAACGGGTGAATCACTTTCGCACGAACGAATGGCGACGTTTATTGGAACAGACCGACATTGACCAATATGCCGTAATCGCGAGTTTTAATTCCAAGGGTGGCTTTATCTAGGCTCGCACCTTAACGAGCCACGCCGATCTACTTTTGAGAAGACACTCGTTACGCGTCCTTGTTTACGCGCGAAAAAGATGACCCTCCCTCCCCGCACCGCCACGGTCAATTTCAATGCGCGGGAAAAACATTTTCCTGGAAGAAAAAGGAAAACGTTGAAAAGAGATTTCAAAAGTTGACGAAAGTCGAACGTGTTGTCTAAAGTTTGAAAAAAAAGTTCATCTTTATCAGCGAAGAAAAAATTCAATACGTAAAATACCCCTAGCAAAAGGAAAAATATATTGTTAATACATTAAGAATATATTATTTTTACAAAAATATACTAAAAATACTGTATTATTGATATACTAATAATATATTTTTAAATTTCTGTACATTTGTATAGCTGGCATTATATTGTCAATATATTATTAATATACTGTCATTACATTGTCAATATAATATCAATATTTGTTTTCACTATAATGACAATATACTGTCATGATATTAACAAAGTATCAGTATATTGACAATACACTAACAAGGTTTTGAAAACTGAAATATATGTTTGCAGTTAGGAATATGTTGTTAATATAATGACCGTCTAATGTCAATATACTAATAAATATTTCCCAGTTGCTACAAAATATTAACATTTTGACCATAGCCTGCGATGGCTTAATGGTTAGGGTGTAATGCTGTGGTTCATTAAGTCGTGAGTTCGATTCCTCAGCATTTCAGTTTTTTCAAACCAATATTTAATGTTAAAATACAAATTACAGTTAGAAATAAAATCACAAAACGTTCTTTAAAAACACGTATAATAGAAAAAAACTTTGTTTAAAATAATAAAATTAATTTTAATATATTAACAATATACTATTAATATATTAATAATATACTATTAATATATTGGTAATACACTGTTATTATACTGCGTTTGCAATATATTGTTAATATATTAACAATATATTTTTCGTTTTACTAGGGACGAGTTCGAACTTTGAAAAACAGTTCTTTGAAATCTTTTAAATTGTTCAATCAATTATATCTGACACGTAATAGCAAATGAATTTATTGTATGCAAAGCAAATTAATGAAGATGTAAAAAAAAAAAAAAAAAAAAAAAAAAAAAAATTTTAAACAAAAAAAAAAAAAAAAAAAAAAAAAAAGAAAAAAAAAAGAAAGAAAAAAGCGTTAACAAAACGATGAAAGCTTATAATGAGAAGAACAATGGCGCATTGTAATGAATGATGTCCAGACGAACAGACGGGAAACGCGTAAGAAGAATCACAAAGCATCGAAGAAATGAGAAAGATGGACTTACCCTGTGGTTAACGGGACGAAGTGGGAGCCGAAAAGGTACTGCATCGGAACTCTGGACGAGCGCCATTAACTAGCGACGTAGCTGCACAAACGATAGGTAGGCTTCGTTTCACGTTGCTCCACCGCCTTACCAAAGAAACAACTGAAAATGACAAACGAGTGAAAATGATGTGCCGAAAAATAATCAGCCGCGTCTGCTAAGTGAAATTCGCTTGTTTGTACATAAATACAGTCAGACCCCTTGAAACCCATGTTATAGCATTAAAATCTTTAACATGGATGTGTTTAAAAACAAAAATGTTAATTATTGAATTACTGACTAATGTTGCTTTCAAAGAGAGTTTTAACTTTTCGGGTAGTTAAATTTGAATCAAGCTCATGGTTTGACAATCACCTTAAATGAGTGAATATCTCTAGAAAATTGTTTGAAATAAATTTTCTAATGTGAAATCTTTTGAAATATGTTTGAAATGGAGCAGCAGTATGATTTTACAAAATATATCAAGGACCAAGAGAAACGAGATGTTTGGTTGATTAGACATAAATCTTTGGGATTGATTTGTATATAAATAATACAAGAACTAGTCAAAGGAAGCCTTTAAACTGATTCAAAAACTCATGAATCAGCATTGACGAACACTTGAAGGGAATGGTAACCAATAGCGGTTTTGGTCTGCTAAATATATATATAAATATATACATATTGATTTCGGTAAAGTATCGATGTGTTGGTGATCGCTTTCTATGTATTGCACGCTTAAACACGCCACAGTTAGTTGCTATACGAAAAATGTGAAATGTGGTCAAAGAGAACATCTTAGTGTTGAGCCGCTGCATCCTTTACCTCGCTTCGCGATTCATCGTGTTTAATTACCGACAAAATATCGTTAATTAGACTGAGCCAAGTCAAATCCCGATTTCCGAACGACTAAAGTTCTTCCATCGACCCCGCTGCAAGCGATCTGTTCATAATATACCATACGATCCTTTACCTCAATCTTCTATATTTACATCGTCGCAAACTCCATCGCTTTTGAAAATGCAAACTTTCTCAGTTAGAGTTTCTAGGTAAATTATTTCGAAAGGGGGAAAAAGGAGCAAAATTGATGCATCGGTTCAATTCCAATCATTTGAACTGACGTTACGTTTACTGCAAACATAATCTTCATATTTCTGCTTTCAAACAGATGATTTATATCTCTGAATGCGCAGAGTTTTCGAATTTCAACTTATAACAAATATTAATAAACTTTTTCTTTTATTCTTTTTACAAAAAAAAAATCTTCATCTCTTATAGATAAATAAATTATATATAATAAAAATAAAGAAATGGTAATAACTTTGAAAAAAAAATGGTGACTTTAAAATGAATGTTAATGTTTAAATAAAAACATAATTGTGAACGCCTTCATTTATACAGCCAACTAATTTGCAACTTTCATAAAAACAAAAAGAAAAAAGAAATTCAGAGGGACCAATAAACTTAGAAGCCTTTACATAGATCACCCGCAAAATATTTATCGGTAGTCTAAAAAAGTTGTCCTACAATTGCAGTCTATTATATTACTTTTTTTTTGCATGTATAATAATTTTTTTTTACAAGATGTACATAATAAAATGTATGTTATTGCAAATGTATTAGTCATAATCAACATATAATGTCAATTTTAAATGTTTTTTATACAAGAAATAAATAAATACCATGAATAAAAACAATTTGAAAATTATTAAATGTACGTGAAATTAAAAATTTTAATTTACACTCCTAAAAATATAAATATTCACAGTGAAATACAACAGTCTTGTTTAAATTAATTTTAATTAAAAATGTATTCGCCTTTTAACAAAATTTCATAAATACGAACTGAACTATTTTCAATGAAACGATAAAATTAAAGTCAACAAATCAATCAACTTTAACAAACAACAACTTTTAGAAATAACTAAAAAGCGCGTTCAAATATGAAGAAAAATAAATTATTGGTTTTGACCAGGGGGGTGCAACTCATGAAAATAAGGGCCCCCCCTAAGGCGACAATAATTAGCAGTGGCGCTGATCGCGGGCACGAATCATTGGTACACGAAGTGATTCTAACCTATGAAAGTGTGCCTGTCAATGAACTGATGTTTACAAGTGATAATTTTTAATTTTTGTTCTTTTTGTATTTTTTTTTAGCAGCATACATTCCGTGCCCGAGATCAGCGCCACTGCGGAATTTTCGGAAAAACATTGTCGCCTTTAAGGGGGGCCTATTTTCTGACACAATTCTATATGGAAGTTGCACCCCCCTGGTTTTGACGAATAAAACATGATTCCTCAAGATTTAATCTACCAACATTCGTCATATTAATCGAAACCAATAGATTGCTTGTTTTGTACGCGGTTCCTTCTCGTTTCTATTGGTTTTCATATACTGAGTTTGATGTTAATGCGTTTAAATATATCTGTCTCTGCAATGTATAGCGT
>JABFOV010003768.1:0-15449 GCA_022817685.1 Aradophagus sp. ZL-2020
CGTGCACAAGAGACACGGACGAGCTACATGTGTGCGGAGATGATGGAGGACGACAGTAGCTGCGGCAGGGAGAGAGCGGACGCTGTGCGGGGGGTGGGGCGAGAGCGGGCGGGAGGGCGGGGTCGGGCGGGCGGGGGGGGGGGTGGGGGGGGGGGTGGGGGGTGGGGGGGGGTGGGGGGGGGGGGGGGGGGGGGGGGGGGGGGGGGGGGGGGGGGGGGGGGGGGGGGGGTAGAGGAGACCGAAGGTGGGGCAGAGTATCTAATGATTGGATTAGGCTCGGTTTCGGATCGCAGCGAGCGGTGTCGCGAGGATGCAAATGGCGGTCCGTTCGCCCGCTGACCTAATT
Source organism: Aradophagus sp. ZL-2020 (assembly GCA_022817685.1). Lineage (NCBI taxonomy): Eukaryota > Metazoa > Arthropoda > Insecta > Hymenoptera > Scelionidae > Aradophagus > Aradophagus sp. ZL-2020. The sequence goes on from JABFOV010003768.1 coordinate 347, forward strand.
TCGATCGCTCGAATCGACGTATAAACCCGGCCGCGCGATTCGTCGCACGTAACAGCGTCAGTGTGCCTCGGCGCGGACGGTAATCTTTGCATTACAAGCTCGCCACGTGGCTCCCATTTTGCTTGGCAAAAACCCGATTAACCATAATTAAGCCCGAAACGCGTTTCCGGCAACGAAATTACATTATAGGTGATTGCACGGAGATTCGGAAGTGTTTGCAAAGCATAAGATGATTCACTGGTAGACCGTTGTTTGGCAAATGATTTGCTCGTAAGACGTTCTTCAATTATTTGTTTTTTAATTTTTTTAGGTACTTTTTGTTTTGGATTACTGTTCTTATCTGTTTATAAGGCGGAAAGTCGAACTTTGAATCCCTTGGGCGATTATATCATCTTTTCATCCGCCGTCTTATTTTATTAACGCTCTAGGGCGGAAAGGTTCTGTTTTTGATAGTAGATGAAAAAATGTTACCATTCCGTACCTGAAAGGTATGAAAAGAATGATTTCTTTTTAACTGAGAAATATTGTACGAAACAAACGAAAACTGTTGAATGCAGGTCGATTCGTTTTTTGCATCAGAATTCTTCATAGTTAAATTACGCTCGTTTGCAATCATCAACTTTCCACCCTTGTTGCGAAAAGTATTCATTTCCTGATATACATTTTAAATTTCTATGAAATCGAAGGATAGCGTTTACAAAAAGTTGACTTCTCAGTCTAAAATGTCTAAATTTGATTGGCTCAGACAAAGCTTGTAATGCTGAATTTTATTATCTTCATCAATAAAATTTCATTGTTCAATTGAGATTCGTGAACGTCTTAGGATTACCACCGCGGGTCCTAAACATTAGATGGCGCTGTGTTAGCTAAGTTACAGACCTATAATATAAGTTCTTGGAGAACATTGAAGTTAGATAGATTGATTTTCAATAAGACGTTTCAATTAAAAAAATTAGTAAATATAAAAATATTGATAAAGTAAAGTCTTCTTCGACATTAATTAAACGTTTATAAGACGTTATAATTGATTTACTACATTGATACTAATCGCAATGTCGATTCGACGTTAAAATGAAGTTTATTTCCCAGCAAAGTTTCATTAGCGTCAGAATAATACAACTTTGCAGCGGAGAAAAAGTTGTTCGTTATAAAATTCCATTATTATAGTCGACAAAAGTCGGTTTCCAGAAGTGATAGCTATATCGCGTCGCCGTGTTGAATTTCCGTTGAATTGCCGACCACGACAATGACAAAATCGGATGATTTTTAGCTTGTTACAAAAGCGCGTGGGTCTTAACGTTGTCGCGGCGCGCAAGCATTCTTCACTTTTTCATGGTTAAAATTCCATCTTGGACCTCTTAAGCTTTTATAGAGCTTTCATGCCGCGAAAGCCGCTTCAAAACGTTGCGCCACTCGGTTGTCTATACTTGCCGCCGCTTAATCATTTTGTTACACTACGATGGATTTTTTATTCTATATCTTCCACTGATTGATATAATAATAAAAAAATAAAATAGATAAAAAAGTAAGAGAAGAAAAGGACATGAAGTGAGAAATATGCCAGACAAGAAATTACAAAAAAAAAAAGTGGAGACATGAACGACAAAACGAAAGCCCGATTCCTTTCAAACGATACTTGTTTTGTAAAACTGTGTAAACAATTGTTGTTTCACTTTCCCCTTTTTTTTTAAAAAAAAAAAAAACTTTTTACCTATCAGTACTCGAGCGATAAATCGAAACACAAAGTATCTCAAGCGAAGGAGGCTTTTCCAATTAATATCTTCTAGTTGGTTTCAATTTGTTTGAAAGACGTGCAAAAGTGAAGAACAGTTAATTATGACCAAGTTTTTCATAATTAATGTTAACAATTTAAATTGCAAGCTTTCATTCAAATCACCGATTGTGAATATTAATTTATACTTATAAATTCTTTATTCATGATGAAGAGTAATATACGAATGCACCAAAGTTTCAAATCTAATTTAGAAAAACGTGGTTTTAAATAACAAATAAAACAGTTGTATCTTTACAAATAAACTATTTGGAAAGATACAAATTATTTAATATATACATAAATATGTGATATAGTATAAGTATAGTGATAAGTGATACACAATGTTAAATATAAATGATATAATACATACAATCGTTTTTTCCTAAACCAGATATCCAACTTTTATACAAACTTTTATATTTGATAAATTTATTACATGCGCATAATTAATTTATTAAATATAATTATACAATCAATTGTAGCCATTACCACCGAATGTTGAATAAATAATTTTTTGTGATTTCACAATTGGACGAGCACTTCGAGGGAAGTGCTTCGGTCGGACGAAAATTCATAACGAGCGCCCGAATTCGTTTAATAGCGCTGATTTATTAACAATGAATTTCGAGCGGCGAGTCGCTCTGAGAGGCTTTCGTTTCGTCGACGAATGTTGTTCTGAATAATTCAAAATCGGTGCTCGGCGCAAACGACAGCGCGGGATTTGCGTTGCCGGATTGTCGATCTGTCTTTAAGAATTTTTTTCAACTACTCCACTGACGTTTCTTGTCGTTCCGCGTCATTGCTTTTAAATTGCGATCCGAATGTAACAAATGCATCGGTATATTGTCGCATGCGGGAATTCATGTTAAAGTTCTTATAAAGTAATGAAAAGATATAAAAAAATGTGTGTGTATACATCCACTTGCTACGAATGCATTTTATTTATAATCTGGATGTATATTTTTGCGTCATGCGGATTATACTTTATTCAACTCTTCGGTTTGAATTTACATTTTAATCTTAACCGTTTATAATACATGTAAAAGATATAATATGAGAAAAGTACGTAACATGACTGCACATACAATAAATACATATATAATAATATAATGCAATTTTTTTTTGCTGTAACAGATCGTAACGAGCTTGATTCAGAACATTTTTGCATACTTAAAAAGAAGTATCATTTTAATACGATCTATAAAAAGGTATTCTCGCATGAAAAAAATACCTTAAACACAATTTTGATAATGATTTTATGTATGTTTCGCGTTGGATATTCAAATTTCCCGCCTTTATTCAAACAAACAAGCAGCGCGAAATTTGAATTCGATTGTCTCGTCGTGAACGAAATGGCGCGTCAAATTTTTTGTAGCGATATGTAGGTTATTGCAATCAAGGTGAAGTCAAGTTGGGGTGTTAACGGGTGGGGGGTGGGGGGGGGGCGCTGATGGAAACATTAGGAAAGAAAGATGAGGCGCGCTGGATGAGCCCGGTGATTTTGAATAACGCTGATGGCGGCACGTTGGAGTACCCTTTGCACCGGGTTTCCTCGTCCAACCTCGACCTTTTTTTCGCCTCCTTTCGCCTTCCCGTCGTCGAACTCGTTCCCACGCGACACGTCAAAGCGACGTTTATCGAGCCGACGAAATCTTTGCCTCGAGGAGGCTTTTCATCACGTAACTGACGTTACAAAATCGCAACATTTTTATTGCAAATCGTCGAAAAGTCGGCGGGATTTATGCGGCTAAATGACAGCCGAGCGGAGGCGGAAGAAAGTGGCGGGTCATTTATTTGCGGATTATAACACCCTTGTTTGAAAATTGGCAAACGCGCGAATATGGCGTGCTGTTTCCTTACACTCGTAATAATATCCTTTGGGTCAAACTTTTTTCATTTCGATTGAAAAGGATTTCCATTTTAATATTTTCCCAAAAGGAATCTTTTTCATTTGAAAGGATCCTTTTCTTTTAAAGGAAGTTACAAGGTCGATTAAAATATTGCAATTTTGTAAGAAAAAATTTTTTTTCTTTTGAAATTAATACTTTTGGTCGGAAAATATAATAATCATTTGCATTTTGGTATAATTTCAGATTCGTTTGTACTTTGCTTGATTGTCGAAATGTTATTTCGATGATATAGATATTGCTGTTTTTGGGTTGGGAAATTCTTCTTTTAACATCTTTGTAAAGTTTAAACGGTATATATTTTTATTATACGTTGATTTTACTTTTTTTTTTAATATTCTTTGTTTGGCAAAAACTTGATAAAAAATTGTGATGCAATTATTCCGGTATTTTTATGGCTTGTTTTCATAGGAAACAGCGCGTCGAATTTTGTCAATTCAAAAAGAAAAGTTATCGAGCAGTGAAAAATTAAAACAGTAGAGTATCGTTGCTTGATTGAGAATTCCGCGTAATCAAACCGCTCTTGGATGTTATAACTCAAACTTATTTTTCCATTTCACCTCAGTTCACGCTCACGTGGAGTAAATATACTGTTTATATTTGTCCAACATTTTCATTTTTTCCCCCCTGAATTATTGATAAAGAATGACAAAACTTTGTAAATATATAAAAAAAACTTAAATATGCTTTGAAATTCTTTTTCATTTTCACAACACTTTCAGTTGTCAGTTTCGGTGGCTTTTCCCACAAATCTGACAACACTGAATGTAATATAATCAATGATGTTTTTTGAGACAATTACGTTTTGTGTTTGGTAAAGCTCTTTGTTCTTCATTTTTTGACTCTCTTAAATCTTCTCGCGATCTAACAGTTTTTTAAAACCTTTCGAATGATTCAGATACTATAAGTCTTTCATATCTTTCAAAAACTTCTTCATATTCCTTTCCAAAAAATTGCATTGAATAAAAAAAACAATTTTTCTTCGTTTAAAACAAAATTTATCTATATACATTGCCAAGAATAAAAGTTCTTCAAGGCAAGTTCTTCAAGGCAAGTTCCTCGGTAAGATACAAAGTAATTGAAGCAACAAAAAATACCGTGACAGGCTGAAATTCGGTTTTGAACGAAGATAATAATCGCAAAACACAGTGATTCTTGAACGAAATAAAAGAAATCTTCGAGTATTCCAAGTTCCGGTCCTAGTCTTTCCTTTTACCAAACAAACGCAGCCAAAATCATTTAACTAAACTGAATGTCCGACGTATTTAACCAATGTCCTCTTTAAATTAACATCATCTGTTGAAACGCTTTTTTGTTGAAACGCAAACAAAAATAATAATACAAAAAAAGAAAAAAACAGAAATAAAACTACTTATAAAAACGTCGCGCACAGTTGCCGGTGATTGCAAGAATCTCTCGCAACGTCGATTGGGCTTCCAATGAAGTACGGTTAAAAACGAGCTCCGACACTGATCCCGTAAGTTTCCCAAGCTAAGATGAAAGGTCAATCTATATAGCATTATACGCACGTACAATCATAAGGCGTAATGGGTTTCTCCGGAGAAGTTCATCGAACGAGATAGAAACTTCCCCGGGGAAAATCCATTGTTGACAGTGCATTAGCCGACAGTGGTGTCTGTGCGCGACACCGGGCGCCCGACCGGCCCGCTCGCTTTATCCAGCTCCCGCGCCTTGTACGCGCGGATCCATCATAATGGAATTACCGATATTATATACGCTCAATGCGGTTATTCAAATCGCGGCAAAGATTGATTTCAAAGGAACGGAAAACGCGGCCGCGATAACCCCAAGCGATTCCTGTTCCTTTGCCTCGTTCCGCCGGCTGCTGCGAAAATCAAGCCGGCAAGTTAAATTCAATTCATCGACCAAGGGCGCTAATTGTTCCGGCAATTTGATTTGTCTGACGAGCTCGATTAGCCCAACTTTGGCTCGACGTTGAAACCACGTTGAAAGGACGGTCTGGTTTTTGGCTGCCCGGGCTCGTCGATCAATCAGGGTTAGTTCTTATTATTATAGTAAAATTATTGCGAAAAATTATTTTATTTTATTTTATTTTATTATTAGAATAACGTCTTTTTTTAATCTTTATATAAAATTTTTTCCAACATTGTTTTTTACCTCTTTTCATAAATCATACATAATTTATTATTATCAATATTATGATTAATATTATTATTATTATTACTGTATTCTTATTTTTATTTTCGCGTAGTTTAACAATAGAAAAATTCGCCTAATCCTATTGAAATCAGTTTAAAAGGATGAGGCAGACCACTAGCAATTCATCGAGAAGCTTAACGATAAAATAATCAGCTTCCACATTTCTTATTTGAAACCGAACTATATTATTAGAACATTTTCCAATAAAATATTGGGAACTTGGATTATTCATCTTTCTGGGTCAACTTTGCCAGAATTTATAGACAAATTGATGCCGAAAGCTCAAAGTATGGATGTATAAAAGAATTTAGACTACTTTCAAGTCAAAAAGTACTTGGTTCAAAATTTCATGTTTTAGAATTAATATTAGACTACATGTTGCAATAAGTTGATACTTTCTCAAGTTGTAGGTTGCCAATTTAAATTTATAAAAACTGGTACAAAGTAATCTACTGTAAATATTAATTTTTGTTGAAAATTGTTTCCAAATTTTACTTTGCACAATTTTACTCGACACTTTACACAAATTTTATAAAAGTATATAACTTGGCATTCCAGAGGCAGTCATGTTCTTTCAGTAAAATGATTCTAATTTAATTTAAACTTTGCAACAAAAAAAAAAAAAAAAATTAACAACTTACAGTTTTTTATTTTTTATTTTATTTTATTATCCTTTTTCAACTATTACTTTATTATTTAGAAATCACATTTCATTACATAAATCAAAAGTAATAAATTTGATTCATAAAAAGTGATTGTCATTATTCATAGAAAATTATAATTAAAAAATAAGTTTCGACTAATTGTTATGATTTCGTAAAATTGCGTGACTGTAAATCAATTTTGTTTAAATTGTACATCAATTAAATTTAATTAATTAATCAATATTTTTTTTAGTTTCCTTATCACAAACTTCATTACCATTGATCAATCGCGATCGATACGAAATTCGCGAGTAACGTAATGAACAGCAGCGCGTATTCGTAATATAATATGATATCAGTAATTACAATCGACATAATTTTTAATCTCGATCTCATATTCGTTTTCGTAACAAAATTATTCAATTTTGTTGAATAGTAACGCAACTGAATTGAATCTAATTGAAACCGAAATTACATTATTTATGAAAACAGAGTTTGAATAATTTGAAAATTGCAGGAAAATGATCGACAATTACGTGGGTGGGCGCAATCGCTCGAGGACGAGTCGACGAAAGGGTGTGAATATCACGCGCATATGTATGCAAATCGCGTCACGGAAAGCAGCGCTGTTTACCCGAGATGAAGAGCGCTCGGATTTTTATGGTAATGTACAGTTACAGCTTCTTCCGTCCACCTGTAATTACTTTTCGCGAAATAATAACGGCATTGCGAAAATGTTTCGCAAAAGAAATTGTCCCTTTCTTTTAATTCCGTTGCCTTGTTTCAAATGAAATTCCATTGCGAAGAAATGTATTAATCTTCAAAACTATATTTGCCAGGGTTGACAAGTGAAAATTGTTATCCGAAATTCGAAAAGTTGATTGTTACTCATTAATCTTTAAATATATTTAAATTTATTATTGCGAAATAGTTCGAAAAGAAATGCTATTATTTTTGATTGGAAAATAGTATTTTATTTCAATTTACATTTTTCTTATTTGCATTCTTTTCATTGCCATTTCATTACAAATTATTCAGCTTACAATAATGTAACAGAAGGTATTCGATAAAATGTTACTCGTAAGAAAATAATAATATAAACGATAATAGGATTATTTTGTGACAAGTAACAGTTTCCTCTTGTATCGTTCCAAACAACATTGTAATACAATTCCAACGTTACTTTTGCTTCTATTTCTCAATATTATTTATATTTTATTGATTCGTACTCGTTATGATGATTATTATAACATATACAACTAATTAACAAAATTATTGTCACATATAACTCTTCTTTGCTCATTTTATTTCACAGACAAATTAACTGAACATTGTAAATCCTAAATATTCTAAAATATTCTAAGAAATCTAAATTAACTAAAAACTAGAAAAGGAAGTAACGACAATAAACGGAACAAAGAAAGATCGTGTAATTATCGACGAAAATGCGGAAGTGGCGCGGCGATTTTTTAATTTCCTGAATGAAAGAAAATTGATGAAAGGGACGGCGATCGATCATCGGTCGCAAATGCGTCGGGCGCGCTGGCTGATTGAGACCGGGCTTGTCATTTCGGCGAGCCGCGCGACGGAAGTTTGGCGCAAATTTTCGTGCGGATTCGATTGCACGGAACACGCGGGGCACTTGGGTACCGCGAAAGGAAGGACTGGTGGCGCGATGGAGGCGGCGGACTCGGCCTGTCAGCTGTCGCCGAGCGAGCGCGAGCCAGTGCGCGTCGTGGCTCCGCCACGTGCTTTTCGACGTATTCCGCAGCTGCAAGACCCGCCGACCGTAATCGCCGTCACGATTTGCCGAAATTTTAACAACGATTTCCACGTTGTAAACAAATACCACTCACTCATTTCAACGCCACTTTAACAAAACTACTCAACAATTGGTTGACAATTTGCAAATTCGTTTGAAATTTTGTACAAGTTTTTGACATTTTTTTTTTACATATTTTTGAAATATAATTCTTCGTAATTTATTTCAGAGGAGAGATTTTATGACATTTGTATTTATTTGGAAGTTTTAATTAACACTGGTTTAGCGTTTTTTTATGTAAATGTTTGGTTGATAATTTGAATTCAAATGAAGAAGTCAATTTTTTCGGAATTTTGTTTATCTATATGAAATTGAGGAAAGCGCAGTTAAAAGAAAATTAAAAACATTCTGGTTGTTTTTGTCGTTGTCCAATAATTTAGTCGGATCACGACATCCTTGAACCTTGAGGTGCAGGGAATTTCGGCTTGAACCGGCATAATTCATAACTCGAATTGTAAGTTTCCAAAACGACGAATTGATGTTGCCCTTGTCTTCCCTTTTAATTCCCTGTGTTTGTGCTTGATATCTTTGTCTTTTATTCGCCATTGTTTACAAACCGTCAATGTTTGCCAAAATATGTTTTCTACATTTAAGTGTTGCAATTCAAAGAAAAAAAATGGTTCAAGATTATAAAAATTGCTCTTTTTCATGAAAGTACATTTAATTTACATTTACCTCGTCTTTTCAGTTTATAATTTAAGTTTAGTAGCTTACAATTATAAAAATGTTTTTAAATAAACTTTTTGAATAAATTTAAGTAAAATTTGAATAAATTTTCACGTTTAACGTATCAATATTCTTATTATTTTCCAAATTTTAATTGCAAAAAAAAAAAAAACTTATATAAATCGTTGCTTATTTTTGTTATCGTCTTCCAATTATTTTCCATAGACTTTTCCCTACTTCGATATACTTTTCGTTCCCCATTTCGTATTTTTCTTTTTCGTTTAGCTTTCACGCCATGCTCTTTGACTTGGAAATCGGATGAAGGTGAACTTCCGCGCGAAAATAAAACTGACTTGACGCAAATTAGTGTCCCCGCCGTAAAAATGCGCCTCGACTTTCGCGCGATGATTCGAATTAAATAAATCGCGGTGGGATCTTCGTCGTAAGTGGAAGAAGAAACGATGACGAACGGTATTGCGGCGGACACGTTTATTCGCCAAAGTGGAAAGATGCGCTCGAAAGTGAGTAAATTGAGTGGTTCGAGTGACAGTCGTACGGCGAATGCCATTCGGTGGATATTTTCTTTAATTTCTTTACTTTTTAATATTATTATTATTATTATTATTATTATTATTATTATTATTATTCTTTATGTTATTTTATATTATATTTATTACTTTGTTATATTTTATTTAATAAAATCGGCGCCGACAGTCTGAAACTTTTCCTATAAAAGTTGTCTTTGGCACGGAGATATTTCGCTCGTCAAACGCAAGATCCCGGCTCGGGTCATTTTTGCCTTTTCCAAATCAATTCAACTTTATGCGGGCTTGATGAAAAATTGATCGCGCCGCGGGTTTAGTCGTCGCGCGACGGCCGAACAATGTTTACCGTTTTTATTTTTCATAAATTTTTTTGTCGTTAAGTAGGTTAAGTTAATGTAAATTAATTCGACAACATTTAATAGATGTGAGGCATAAACGAGACAACAATTTTTTTTATTTACTGCTAATTTTTTCAATAAATAAAATAAATATATTCTGGCATATCTTAAATGATACATGATGCACTAATTTATGTTTGTTAATTTAACGAATGTAAATAGTAAATCAATAATTTCTATTCATTTTTTCATACGAACGTACGTACGTAAAATACGCGTTCGAATGTGAACAAATTTTCGTGAAAAAATGCTGATATTTCCTTAAAAATTATCCCAATTCTAACACGAAAATCAATATTACATTTCATCGACTACTTTATGCCACTTTTATCATTTCGTGTAATATTTAATCACTTTTTCATCATTCGTAAACGAATAAAATTCGTGTAACGATTTTTTCTAAATCTAAGCTCGTATTTTATTGACTTATGCAATTTGTTTCTCGTTTTTCCATGTCAATTAAAATATCTCGATTATGTCATGTCATGTAAATGTAACTGAATCAAAAGAAAAAAACGTGACCAACATCCTGAAAACGGCCCTTTGAAACTGGACTCGGAACGGCAAACCCGACACGGCAGAAGTCAGGAGCGACGATTTGTCGCTACAAACGAAAATCAGATTTCATTACGAGTGTCACATTAACGAACATCCGAAGTGTTAATAAAATCTTGGACGCGTCATTTGTCCCCGTCTGCCGGAAGCGATAACGTTGTTACGAATTCCGTAAAGTGACGAGTAATCTGTAAGTCGCCTTTGTCGCGCTCAAGGCAGCGTGCTTTTGAATCAGATATCCGCGACAAAAGAAACTTTTTAAAATCATTATTGAGCCGCCCGATGGAACTCCGGTATCGGCTAATTTTGCATAAAGGGACCATTAATGAGCTGCGCGTGGATAAATGAAATATCGTATTAAAAAAGAAAGAAAAAAAAAGTGGAAAGAAAAGGGAAAAAATGTTGATTCGCCTGCTTAAATTGTTGGCGAAAGTAATACTTGGGAGTATAATCGACCAAATAATTCATCTGAGCATATGAAACGGAAATATGGCTGATCCTCTGGAATCATTGTTTCGAGGCAAATAAAAGGTTCGGCTTGATTGCGGGTGAACGGATAATCGCGCGATTGATTCGACGTCGGTGAATATTTCTAATGAACATTTCAAATATCTGGCATCGGCTCGTAATGAAAAGCAAAATGTACATTTGGAAAGTTATCACAGTGACGATAGCAGTATATCGTTGGCTATTTTGTAAATGAGCCTTTTTATGAAACTTCCCTTTTTTTCGCGTTTCGCTTACAAGTGGAAAAAATCGAAGGACATTTTGTCGAAATGAAATGTCGATAATATTTAGATATCTCAAAGGTTACTTACAAGACTCAACAAAATAAATAAATAAATTAATAAATAAATAAATAAATAAATAAGCAATATTGTTATTTCTATAGTATGTTTTTTTTAATCTTAAAAATGTTTTTAAAAACAGCACTGAAATGCATTTACAAAACAAGTGTCTCATTCGGCAAAATAACTTTTAACACATTCTACAAAAAAATAAATAAATACCTCCGATGACATTTAAATTTGCAAGCTTTACAATTTTGCCTGTTAACACAATTAGCACGCCTTTTTTTTATCTTTGCTTTACTTGTACCAGTAAATACAAACTTGAAATTTTATCTTAAAATAAAAAAATATTCATCTTTTATTTATTTACTACACTCATTAAATTTAATCTTTTTATTTTCGCGCCACAAAAAAAAAACGAGAGCAAAGGTCTTTTCATTTTTCCACTTACAAAATCAGTCCATTCATCCACGATCGGTAATCCCGATTGATCGAAGTCCGAATCGCGAGATTATAAGTGTCGTTGGTGTCCGCGGACAGCGAAATTTGTTTACGACCCAATGAAATGTGATTGAATCCCCAATTACAATTTTACAACAGTTTTACAGTTCGCAAAGCGTCGCGAGTAATCCGCGTGCAATCCCCGGCAAATGAACTCGCGTTTGCAGACAGAGCTTCATTTTTATGCTCGCGTTAAAATTATTGGCCATTTTGCAAATTCAATCAAACGGATGAAATTTTCCCGCGCAAAAAGTACGTGGCCACATTAATAAAAACATTATTTAAAAATTATATAAATAAGAAGTAAGAGGCAGGAAATAAAAAAACAGTTAAAATAAGTCATTTTGTAAACAAGTAGAATACTTTCGTGACAAGTGGAATGAAGTTATGTCACTTGTTTCGAACCGAACTTTGTTGACTTCTTTGTAATATCATTTCTCAGATACTCATGCATCTTGCATCGAAACGCAACGGCGACTGCGATTGAAAATTCGAAAGTTTGACCAAAGCGCTCCATTAATTACCCCGGGATGTTATTTCGAATCAATTTTGCTTTTTGTCCGGGGATCCTGAAAAATGGCCGACAAATCCAAGCGAATCATAAATCACGTCGCGCAATCTTTACGAGAGAAACGCGAAACGGGAAAAAAGGATGGTTTTTGGAAACGCGCGATTCGTGAATCCGAAATGCGGGATACGTAATGCGGTTGACGAAGTTATTGATTCGTGTTAATTCGCAGCATCCGGCATTTCGTTGCTGCGCGTTTGCATCTTCGAATGATTGGATTTTCGATTTTTTTTTCCTTTTTTGTAGAGAGAGAAAAAAAGGAACAAATCGCTACGGAAATCGCTGGGAATGTTTGGGTGAATAGGTTCGATTGGGTTGCGATTGTCCGGATTAAGTTGCGGGAACGAATTGTCGTCGAGAGTGGTTGAAAATGTTTGTCTGCCCTTATGATCGCGTTTCAAAGTCATCAAATAAAGATGTCGCTAATTTCAGATAATGATTTTGATTCCAAAATCAAAACGTTTATAATAAAAAAACTTGTATGATTATATATAAAAAAAAATTGAAAAATTTATATTAATATTACAAAACTGGCATATAAACCAAAAATTATAAAATGCTTTGTAAAAAAAAAGTTTCATTCATATCATTTCAATTTCTCTTTAACGTCAAATAGTATTTATTTATCGCACAAAATTACTAGTTGTAATAAATAATTCATAAAGTGTATTATTGAGCGTGCGTTGTTAAATTTTGCATTTATTATAATAACTCTCGATCAATTTGCTCAATATTTAATTTAAGCTCGCATTGTCTGATAATTTGACCGTTCGTCAAATATGTTTTAATGAAATTCTGCATTCTGCGTGTTTAACGAACACGGTGACAAATTACGGCAAACTGTTTCATGGTAAAAATCATTGTCTCGAATGCGCGTGTTTATTAATTCCGCCAATATTTTCCAAGTCCAGGCACACGTGCGACAAAAAGTTTCCAAGTCTGGGCTTACTGTTCATGAACAAAACATTGGCGTATATTAATCACGCGTATCTAAGTAACTTTTTTTAACGAATGCTTTAGACACAATGTTTTTCATTATTGTTTATTATTATTATAATTATTATTATTACCTATCCTTGTTACCATTCTTTAATATTTTCATTACTTTGCCATGACAAAACAATTATTTTTTTAATAGAAATGCGAAAAGGGATTAAAATAGCAAAAATGTATTTATCAATGTAACATTGAAATTTATTGTATTTGTTGTACAAAAGCGTTGTAAAATTGATCACAAACAATTCGAAGACAAAGACATATAAATAAATGAAATGTAAAAAAAGGTGGGACGGAAGTGACGAAAACAATTGACGACAAAGGGACAAATTTGGATGCACGAATGTCGCGAATCTCGAAGGCAGCTTGGCCGCCGCCGCGTGTCGATTCACTCCTGATTCGTGTCCATATCGTCCAAGAGCTCGTCCGTCTCAGCGTTCATCTGCTCGTCATCGCTGTCATCGTCCAACGGCGTGTTGTTCAATTTGTTGAGTTTGGGCTTGTTGTCGGATCGGCCTGTAATTGAAAATTATTCGTCAATCCCGATCGATTTGCAATTAACTTTGACTATTAATCGCGCTGACTATGACGATAACTAACAATCTCAGCTGTGCGACAATTTAATTTTCCACCGTTCGGCGATCAAAACTCATTTCCCGCTAGCTGTTAATTACTTTCCAGTTCGCTTATTATTTATGACGGCGAGACGTTGGGAAAGAAAATCTACGAGGAAAGATAAAAAAAATGGAAGAAAAAAGAAGAGCAGAGAGGCCGCTTTGAATGAACTTCAAATTATTTTCTTAAGTCGACGGGCTAGTTTTTAATGTATGAATCGCGAACGAGTTTGTTAAGTTGACTTATCAGCGTTAGGGTTCGATTTTTGCTTGTCAATTATGCGTTAAAAGTTCGCAACGATAAAGAATCTGCGAACCAAACTTGGAAAATGCTTAATTTTGAATGAAATGCTTTTTTTGTAATAGACCAAGAGATAGAATTTGTAAGAATTACAAACTTGTAATACAGTTATTCTATTTTCTATTGTATTAAAATTCGCAGTGGAAACAAAATTTTTTTCACTTGTGCTGACATTCTTTTTTTTTCTTTACGATTATAAAACTGTCTTTTTTTTTTTCACAACAATTTTCTTATGTTTACAATTCAGGAAATAATACGAACGACTTATAATATAAATTTTAAAATTCTATCATTTGGATGTTTCATTACTTGAAGATATATATAATTCATTGAAGGTAAAAAAATGTTAAGTATGAACAATTGATTGTGAAGCCTTATTAAGGTCGTCCGTGTTTTACCGGTGCATCGTAAAGTGGCCTGGGTGTTGCCCCGCAATGATTTACACGCCGCGAGCATTTTATTGTCCGTTTACGACGCACTCGTTCGAACCTTCCCTCTTTCGACACCGTAAAAGTTTATCGTACTTTTGATTCCTCGAGGTACTTATTACGCGCCCATCTGTCTTTTTGGTATATATATATATATAAAAAAAAAAAAAAAAAAAAAAAAAAAAAAAAACACCCCCCGTCTCTTAAAAAAAACAAAAAAAACCAAAAAAAGTAAATGAATAACCTCAGGTGTAAGTTGCACCCATTAGATAACAACGAGAATAAATTAGTGACGGGCTGCGCTTGCTGAACACTGTAGGCGCAGCTCACGTGATGCAGATGGATAGTCACAACCGTGTCATGATCAGGGTGATCGCTCGTCTAGAGGCCGCACTGCAGTGCGGTCTCGTCA
>JABFOV010003769.1:0-15438 GCA_022817685.1 Aradophagus sp. ZL-2020
GTTTAGTATACTAGGGTATTTGAGTGTTTTATTCATTTCGATTCTTTCCTGTGATTTATATTTTCTTGTGTACTTCAAATATCCTGCGAATATTATGAAAGTATCAGAATAATGTCTGCAGTGATATATTCCACACAGAATAAAATAGTAAATCCCTCCAGGAGTCAATCAAGTAATATTCCTACAAATACCAGAGTCATTGATTGTAGACAGGGAAGTTTGATTGTAATGAGAATTATCAAGCCGATAATATTAAGCGCAACTTTTTATAAGGTAGCCATCGAAAAGTGTACGCCGACATTCCGCCATAGCGTTCTTTGTTTCCGGACCATGCACTTCGCCATAATTGAACAGACTATTAGACAACAACAACATTGAACCGATATACCGCGTGACATGTACATTGAGTATTGACGTCAGCTCGTAAGACGAAATAAATTCTTCTGGTTACTCCGCTGGCTTTTTTTCCTCATTGTCCGCTGTAAACCAAACGCGCGTCATCATTTATTGCCTTGTCAAACTATTCGCCAAATCATTCGAATGAATTCACCCACTAACCGGCCTCGGTATTTCCATTTCAGATGCGTTCGCGCGGCTGGACGACCTGGTGGACTTCGCGGATCGTCACCACGAGTGTCCCAAATGCCGGAAAATCTTTTCCCACAGTTATTCGATGTACCGGCATTACAGATACGAGTGCGATACAATGCCTCGCTTCAAGTGCCCGCACTGCGACCGTTTGAGCAAGTGGTCCCACGGCATATACAATCACGTGCGGAAAATACACCCAGGCAAAGAGGTCAGCCTGGTGAAGTTGTACTGAAAGCCGTGAATATGATTTACCCTAAGTTTTCTAGGCAAGTGTGTCCATGTAAAGAGACACAGATCAGAGACAGAGAAACGGTTCATGATTTTTTTGCGCGCGTTGTATACTGGCCGACCGAGCCAATGCGAAGAGCCGATGCACTAATCGTAGTCTATCTTTTTGATTGCAGAATTCCGACCGATCGTGCTGCACAAGTTCGAGAGGCTGTTGCACCAGAAATACCAAAGTCTGGGCTGCCATCGGGGCTTCGCTTGTCCCAGGTGCTCGCGGACCTTCCGTACTTCCGGGGGCATGAGCCGCCACTTTCGACTCGAGTGCGTTGACCTGCCGCGTTTCAAGTGCCCCCACTGCGACATGTGCAGCAAGTACACTCAAGCAATTTATAGGCACATCCGGGCCAAGCATCACGATAAAGAACTGCGATTTATTAAACTTTATTAAAGTTCTTCTTGCCCGGCGATGGGTGCCCGAATACACTGTTATTACGTTGCATGGTATGACAAGAACATTACGTGGGAATTCAAAACGCGAACCTGTATGAGAACCGATTCTAAGTATAAATTCGGACGGTAGTATTTAGATAGGTTCTTGTGTTCAATTCCTGCGTGGGATTCTAGAAAAATTTCTTTGTTACAGTGTTCTCCAGTGGAACGAGGTTGAAATTGGATACCGTTTATATATATTCGTTGTTTATCAAACGTTCAAGTGTACTGAACAAATTTTATCGTGCAAGCTTAAAATTTGTATTTGAACCATGGGTAATGTTATTTGAAGGGAAGTATATTGGTTTTTGAAGATCTGAATTGGTACCCTCTTTGACCCAGCCAAGTTATGCCCAAGGTACTACTTTTAACAGTGTAGCTGCTCGATTTAATTATGGAACATTTGAATATTGAATAAACATAAAATGTTTATAGGTTGTATTCAATGTACACCGTCGTTCTGTTGGGGTTGCTATTGGATGAACAAAATTTTACCAGCAGTACGAAACAGTTAGAGTTTTTTTTTTTTTTTTTTGATTTCTAATTATGCGGAGAAAACACTTCTAGTGCAATTAAATTTTCTGAATTAGGAATAAAAAATGTTAGCGTTGATTTAAAAGTTGATTGGAACTATGTTAATTTTTAACAAAATTGTACTCGAAATTTTTTCTCTGTATAAGTTATTATGGAGCTTTAATGCAAGAATCTTGTGAATTCTTCATTTAAGCAATTTTTTTTTAATTTTACAGTGTCATTCTTGTTTAGTGGTCTTGTTTTGTTTTTATTGAAGTTACACTGATGATTTTTTATCACGTGAGTAATATTCTTTACTTATTTAAAAAAAAAGTATAATAAATAACTCTTACAAAGTTGTATTTAAACCACTTACATTGTTAATTTTATTTTTTCTTGTTTTGTTTTTAGCAACGTTTCGACGGACTTATAAACACTATATTTCATAAAGCTTTAATGTTGAAAGAATAAATTAAAGTAATTGGTATTGTATGACAAACAAACAAATAATGATAGTAGTTTTATGAGTAATATTTATTATTGCAGCGTATGCGCTGCAATAATAAATTCATATATTTATATTCAATTAAAAAAATTAAATAAATAAACAAATAAAACCTTTTGGACGAGTATAATTGGTTGTACAATTAATTGTACATGATGATACCGGACAGTATTTTAGTTGGGTTGATGTAACGCTTACATCAGTGGCCAGTGATAAAACGTTCATTGTACGTCCGAATTGCGTTACGAAACAAGTCTCAAAATCGCAAATGTACAACAAGGGCAAATTTCGATTCCAAATTCCACTCATCAGCTGACAATAAACCTGCATAGATAGATTATTAAAACAAGATTCCGATTAATTTTCAACTTTGTCGCAATTCGGATCCAATTATTTAGTCACAGACAAATATGCTTATATTTTTGTACTTTATGTTTAAGTATCGTTTTAAGTTACAACAAGAACGAATTATTTAATTATTGTTTATAAAATTCCGTCGTCGGATTTGAATTTATTCTCGTTATCGTTATTACTCGTTGTCGTTATACTAGTGACTGTTGTCAACGGTTGTTTGTTTATTAATAAGAATGATTTTAGTGCTAATCAAACTCGAAAGAGATTAATACTAATTTTTTGAGACAGACACACATAAAGTTTCAATTTTACTTCATAAGTTTCAATGATGGACAGCTATACAAGTAATGTGTACAATTTTTGTTCAAAAGTCTGGAAACGTAGGTTTCTTCATTGAATTATTAAATTCTAGAATCATTCTTATTGTCCGAATTCGACGACGGAATTGTATACTGTAACTTTGTAAAATATATATGAGTATGTATTCTTATGTTGTTTGAGCAGTGCGGAAAGCAGACGTTTTGTATGTATTTTCGCGTAGCTATCAAATCTAAGAAATGTCTTTATCAAATAGGATGGCCTCATGAAAAAGCTTCGGCCCGAAGGCACTCGACTAGTTTTTTCAGTGAAACATTTTTATAATTAACTTATCGTTACAAAGATATCCAATGAAAGCGTCGAAAATATATGTAAAATAAACAGATTCACCCCAGAAATAATTTGACCAAACAACGAGCCGATTATAAGACGCGACCTCTGCTCAACGACTTATATTATATGCAATGTAAAAATGTAACAAATATACGAGCTGTCAATGTTTGTTATCTATGCTATTTCGTTTCATTCGATCGATCATTTCGTCGATATCCACACGCCACGATCATTCGACTGCGACCCTGAGGATGACGCTTTCTCTTTTTTTCCTCCACCAGTAGATTAATACCATTAAACGAAACGTCAACCAACCGTTCAACCTACGACTCAACTTCCTTTCTTTTTCAGTTGTGGCCAGTCACCCATCAAAGAAGCACTTCTGCTCCAGGTGTAATAAGGGCTTCACCATGGAGTGCAACTTGAAAACCCACATACGACACTTTTGCGGCAAAGGTCCCCGCTTCAGTTGCCCCTATTGCGAGAAGAAAGACAAGAAAACGTTCAACATTTACCGGCACATCAAGCGGTGCCATTCCGGATGCGAGCTTTACTCTATACGATTGTACTGAATCGAACGACCATTGTAAAAGCACTGAACGGTCTTGCCTATTACACCTTTGAGACTCAAGAAACTTCTATCTGTCCTTCTAATGAAATAGTTTGTGTTATGTCATTTTGTGATATTAAAGTTTGGTTTTTATAGACAAAGCTGTAACGTGTGATATTATTGATCATTTAGCATTCATCAGTGTCGGACAATGTTCTTCAAACCTGAGTCAGAATAATCTACCTATATTCTCGTGCAGGAATATAAAACATGAGATAAGAGTGTAAAAGGCAAGGCTATCCAGTGCGCTCTAAATTGACTGAATAAACGAGAAAGACTTGAATTCAATATCTTGAACTCAATACCGATGCATGACAAGACACGGTTTTTTATTTGTCCTTCTTCTGTATGTTTCTATGTCTTCAGTAAGTAAGTCGGCAAGTCAAGTTGGAACAAGCAAAGTCGCCTTGATATTAGGCGTGTTTTCGACATAGCTTCTAACCGAACGGTTTGTTTTGTCCTAGGTGTCGTTAGCAGCGTAAACCTTCTGGACATGCTACAACTGAACCCGGATCTGATGACGAGCAATGCTCAGGAGGAGGGTTCCTTTTGGCAAACTGGCAAGATGCCGTATCATTGTCCTAGGTGTAATTCCGGCTACACGTACAAGAGAACGCTCAAAACTCATATGAAATACGACTGCGGCAAGCTGCCCAGATTCAAGTGTCCTTACTGTAACAAGAGGGACAAGTGCTCGTCCAACATCTACAAACACGTTAGATTAAGACACGGTGGTCTGCCCGTCACCGTGCACCGTGACTAGGGAGTATACGAGGATCGCGCGAAATTAACACTTAATTTTCCTTCCAAATTATATCAAAGATATGTTTTTGTCACGAGAACAAGCAGGCGATGAAAAATTGACAGGCCTCTCTTGACTTTGAGAAATGTCCAACGTTACCTGAAACTTCTGTCAATTTTTCCTTGCACTCAGTTCCACGCGTTTCATCGTTTATCATAATGTGTAACATAATTAACATTAAACATAATTTATAGTATGTTTAGTGTTGTTCTGACTGTGTTAAGTTAAGTGAGTGCTTAAACGAATAGTCTGTCTAGAATCATATTTTGGGATTTAATTTAAGAAGACGTAAGATAAATTCGACATGGAAAAAGTATTAACAATACTGGATTGATGTCGAATTTATGCAGGTAGTTTTTTAAATTAAATGGTCAGATAAGGTATTAGACGAACTATTGTGATAAAAGGACTGATGAAAGAGAGCGACAGTTCTGTACCGAGCCTTTAGGGCTCGTTGAAGGTGTCTGTCACCGTGTCTCAATTTCACCTTTGTAGTTACATGTAATTTTATTTAATCACCACTTTTGTGCGTTGGAACGTGTGAAGGTTGTGTTCCTAATTTTACACTATATTGATAAGCTCCTAAAACAAAAAATCAATCCTTCATTTGTATCTCGAATGGCGAAATAAAGCTCAAAAGCAATCGAATCAAGATGCTTCAGCCACTTATGGTGGTTCCCTTCTTTATTTATTTTCGACTTGCCACTATTACCGTTCATGCAACTGTGAATCGTCCTACGATTTTCAGCGATGGAAGCAAGACAGTAAAAATGCAATACCAAATTAATTGATGAAACTCGCGAGCAATGCGCGCCAAAAGTAATGTTTGTAAAAATGAACGTTTGTAAATTTCAGATATGGGCGTAGGCGCCTGGACTTCGGACCTGGTTACAAGTTACGTATGCCACAAATGCGACGCAGGTTTTCGGCGCATGTGGGATCTAATCAGGCACAGATGTGGACAAATGCTCAGATACGCGTGTCCTTACTGTCAGAAAAAGGACAATTCGTCGTCCAACGTTTACAGACACATTCGGCGCTGGCACCCGAAGATGCCAGTCGAGGTCAACAAGATGTTTTGAGCAAGCCGCATGGAGTCGGTACTTTCCAAATCACCTCATTCAACAGCATTTGTCCAAAACTAATAACCAAATTTGTACATAAACGAAAACGCAGGTAACCGATGCGTGTAAATAATGTTCACTAATCAAACCAACGTAACTGTTTCGACCTCGTGAAATAATCTTTGTGTAAATAGCAATACGTTTAATCTACGACCAAACGCAGTCAACCGAAACCGAGTGAATACTTTGTAACCAGTGTTTATCGACCGCCGACGACTTGTACTTCCTCTTCCATTTGTATGTTCATGTTATTTTTGTACAAAAGCATCGCGGCTGGACTGAATGTAAAGGTGAACGTTTCAAATAAACGCATCCAAATTACTACTCGCCACTTATCTGTCAATAAGTGCTTCACCGATAGTCTTCTTTTCTCAATCCTCCTCTCATTTTCGTTCTCCACCACTGATTTTTGTTCTTTCTTCCCGTAATATCTGCACGGCTTCAGCGTCGACCACAGTCCGCCATCGCTAATTGATTTCGTTTTTTCAGACGGCTGCTTCAAGATCATCGACGTGTCCTCGTTTGACGCTTCGCTGTGCGATCCCTTTGAGACCAAGGCCGTGAGCTATAGGTACTTGCCGCTCGAGAAGAAGCGCTTCGAGTGCGTGACCTGTGGCCACAGATTCACTCAAAAGTCTACGGTCACCAGACACGCACGCTACTTCTGCGGCCGGGGACACCGCTACCAGTGTCCTTACTGCGAGGTACGGGCGTCCTGCTCGTCCAACATTTACAGACACGTGCGGGCCAGGCACATTGGCAAAGAAGCCCGTGCTATCAAGTTGTTCTCCACGTTCCCGAGAATATAAGCTTCCGGACTAGCTTACGTATCTGCATCGCGTTAGAAAGATGTTGACCATTGTCACGCGATTTGATTATTCTCGACTGTCCTAATTATTCGGGGGCGGGAGGGGGGGGGGCACGCAGGGAAAGTTGAGTTAAACATTACTTTAACTTATCAAGGTAAGATGGTATCGGTAAAGTTTTCAAGGAATCCTGTGCCATTTCAATATCTTCCATATGATGTACACAACTTTCGTTGTTAGAAATCACTGTATGATGAAATTGTACTACAATGGTACCAATGGTACTTTACTTGATATCATCCGGATATGATAAGTTATGGTAATTTTTCATACAGCTTTTTCTATATCCAAATAAAATGTATTTTTTGAATCGGACCTTATTACGATTTTTTTCTTTAGACTTCATTTTCAATTTGTTAGGCAGCTCCGATTGAACAATATATAAAATAGACCTTGATAGTACGTCGAGATTAATTTAGATGTCCGCTTTGGAAGTATCCTGTGTATATCAACGGTATAGACGACATAAATACAACGTGCGAAGAATTTTTTATATTTTTTTTTCCGTTGTATATGTTAACAAGTAAAGAATGATACGAGATTTCTCACAAATTCAAATGTGTTAAGGATCTTTCAGGGCTATTTTTAAAGGTGGTCTTGTACATTATACGTGTGAGGTCTAAGAGATGTTTGAAATATTTATAGGATACCTGCAAGATGTTATTTGCTTTTAGGTAATTTATATCTAGTTAGTTAATGTATGTTGAAGCTGTGGAGACTTATGATATTTGTTTTCTTTCTTTTTTTTTTTTTTTTTCTATCTACGTAAATGAGCCGAGTTCTAAATTATAAACCTATCTACTGTTTATAAAATGGCAATTTTATGAGATATTCCTTTACAATACACTGTAAAAACTACGTGTTTCAAATGTGTTAAAGAAAACATTAAAAACATTTTAAATGAATTGATTATTTCATTATAAAATGTATTAAAAATACATAGCTTTTACAGTATAGTTTCATATTTTTTACGAACGTATCGTTGAGGTAAAATATCTGAAAAGGATTAATTTTTCAGATTTCAAATTTAAAATATAATTGAAACAATCTAGTTGAGATATTTAGGAAAATAAAAGAAAATTAACCCTTAAAGATTAAAACTTTGTAAGTGTGAAAGTGAATCGACATTGATTCAAGTGTCATTTTAAATTATAATTTTGAACTTTTAAGTCCTCAACAGATATTGTACTTTCAAACTACTGAAGCATGCTTCAAATCTCCGCGACATAATGACTTTCTGCAATATAGTTGCAATAAAGTCGAATGTACCTAGTCTGAATGAACGTTTATGATTTGAATCGCGTTCTTTAACGTTCCAATCGAATTTGTTCAGCTTTCATTTACCAAAAGTATGCTTTCATTTCGAGCGTCTGCATTTCCGTGTGCATATTGTAAAAATATTTATTTTTTATCAAAGTATCGTGCGATTATCGATCAAAGCACTCTTAAGTTACAAAGCTCCGCATCTCGAGCTCGAATCTAAGCTTAGTGGAAACTGTGCCAAACGTGAAACGGTACTTTTGATAGATGCGTCAATCGTTGTCACCCCTTATGTTGTATTTTACTCACAAACGCAACTAAGATTCGATTTAACGTACGCTGACATCACAACACACTCGTTTAAAGGCAGACTGAAAGCGTAATTAGTTTTACCCCCACTACAAGTCAAAACATGACTAATATGTAAATACCAATGACACTTATTTAACGACCCTCTGTAAATATGACAGCGATCCACTGTAGCGCATTGTTAACAGTGAGTACTAATTGTAATAACAATCGTCTCCGTCGAGCACTTCTTATGTCCATCTCGCGCGTACTGCAAGATTGTAAAAACGATAAAGAAAAAAGTTCTTAACCGTTGAACAACTTACTTCAATAAATGTGTAATAACATTTCCTCGTCAAAATCAGCATTGAATCTTGTGACTAAACATCAACATTCGCCTCCCACTCCACGCTCCCGCGTTCATTCGGATTGACCATTGACCCCCTCCAACAAATAATAGCATGTCTTTTACTTCCGTTAACGAATTTTTCGTTCATGGTCTTACACCTCTGGCCAGTGCATGGGTATTAATTCAGTTCTCAGGTTTGAAATGACAGAGGACAATCAGGAAGACGTGGTACCAGTTTCATAGGTTTTGGTAACTCATTTTCTAGGGTTCATTAAAGCGAATGGCCGTGTTTTCGTATCGTCATTGTTCAAGGCTAAATTAATAAACCCATTTCACTAACGAAACGTTCTTCTTATTTTCAGGTTCAGTTGTTGGCATCACTAGGGGGAAAGTGCGCTCGCGGAGCTTTGTCTGCACGGAATGCAACCGAGCTTACGTTAACTCGAGGGATCTCAAAAGGCATATGCGATACGAGTGCGGCAAGATACCGCGATTTCAGTGTCCCTATTGTCCTCAGATCGCCAAGTACAGGTCCACCATTTACACTCATATCAGAAAGAGGCATCCTTTGAATGATGTCGCCACTGTCGACCTACAGATGTGAAGAGCTTATAAAGAAAAGGCGTCGATCGTCGAAAGAAACTGTTATAAAAATGCATTTCTCTATTAAAAAAGTATATATATTTATATTACGATAATGAATAAATTCGTGGACTCTACCTAGGAATTTGATACAGGAAATTATCCTTCGTGTACGATAAAAAATAAGTCTCACGAACACTGCGTCTCGGTAGTGTACGATTCCGACTGTGGTCCCAGATAGATTTCTGAATTGGGTTCCTAGATAAATTGCCAAGTTTTATACGCTAGTGTTCTATATGATGTCATTTGCTGGAACGAGTCACGATATTTCAAACCTTTTTATCAGATGTTATCTGAAACCGTTGAGTCAAAGTGCAATGACGATCTATACAACGTTAACGTGTTTGTTCTTTGTCAATTGTTGTGGGAATGAAAGTCGGGAGAACGTTGAGGCTTCGGAGAAGGCGCACAAGTTGAAATTTTAATCACCGTTGGTGCTGTGGAATAAGTTGAAACAATGCCAAACCGTACATGTGATGCTGCGTCGGAGTTCCATAAAAGTGGCCTGTCGGTGGACACGGACGATAACGTCAGCTACTATTGTGATACAAAGATAAGCTTCAGATGACTTGTAATAAGAATAAACCAAGTTGCCAAACAAACGTGTGCTATTTAATGCAAAACGCACTAACACATCACACCACACGTATACCTTCGGTCGTTGGCTTGGTGGACAGTTTTCTCTGCTTTAGATTCCACGGGATTAATCGAGTTTGACTTTTGTTCAGTTTAATTAAACGGAAGGTGGGGTGATGAAAGGAGGACTTTTTTTTCAGCGAGTGTCCGTGCGCAAAAGAAGAATTTGTGCACTAGGAAAATGATAAAGTAACTGAGAAAAAAGATTTGCTTTGATTTGACTGATTCGATCAAATTTTCGAGGTGAATTATTGTACGGAGAGCGGGAATATTATTTTGCGCACTGTCACTAGTCAAGAAAAACTAGGATTTTTACACGCAATATTCTAGGAATTTCGCACAATTCCAAGTAAAGAGACAAAAACAGTGATTGAGAAATAATATTTCAAGTTTACGTTCAATTTTTTAAATCTAAAATTCTTCTTTTCTTTCCGACCGAATTTCGAAGGAAAGAAACAAGAATTTTCCGAGAAAACTGTAAACCGACCCTCTCGTTGAAGCACAGGCGAAAGTTTTGTATTCTTGCATGTATGCCCACGAAGCGCGCTAGTTTTTATATACCTTAGTTTCACACTGCCTCAAGACTTCCACAAACATCGGCCTGTAAGCTGATATTACTTGTCTTACCGTTTAACGAAGTTTTATTGAATTTGACCGAACGTTCCTTTGCCATGTCTGTTTGCACTTACATTCTCAATGCATTGTGTTTTCAGCACTGCTCCTGTACGAAATCGAAATGGAAGATCCCTTGGCGATCGACGCTAAGCCACAGCGAAAGCGCAGGAGCAACGTCGTCGTGCCGGATATTTATGCCCGCGGCAATTACGAGTGCCACAAGTGTCAAAAGTCGTACAAATGGTACCGCGGACTGCACAGGCACCTCAAGTACGAGTGCGGCAAGACGCCGCGCTTCCGTTGCCCTTACTGCGTGTATATCGGCAAACACAGGTCCCACGTTTACTCGCACATTAAATCCAATCACCAAAATCGAGAAGTCTTTGCCCTCGATATGCAACAGTCTTCTGGCTCTGAGATTTTCTAAGTCCTTTTTCGTTACTGAAAAGCGACGCTGTGGAAAACCAGCCGGGCAATAGGAGAAGCGAGAAAACGGTTCACGAAGACTATGAAATGTTCCCGTTGGCAAAGAATATTTAACGAAATTACGCCCGCTGTAATAATATACATGTATTATTCTAGGATACTTGTTAAGATACGCGAACAGGTTCATGAAACACTTCAGAAATATTTTTGACATTGGAACAGTAATATTTTACAAAATTTATACGATAGATTTAAAACGTGTAATCTAGTATTCGTGGGTATATTATTTAATAAGTGGGGGAGTCGGCACTATTGCATGTTTTGACGAAATTTGCAAACTGAGTTTCGTTTATGAACAATTCTCCAACATTTTTAAATATTATTTGCTGATGAGAATATTTTGATGAAAATTTTTTCTTTTCTATTTTATTTGAGCTACTGTGTGATTGAACGGTGATTAACAATGTTGTGTTTACTCGATAAGAGGGAAATAGAGGTACCGGTACAATAAAATTGTACATAAACTTGATACTTACGAAAATATTGTTGTAATGTGGAATGTTGAAACCAATGCGCTTTGAGTTGTCATTATAATTATTATTATTATATACTTTTCTTCAAATACTAGTTCTTTTTTTTACTTTTTTTTTTATTTATATTTTGTTTTAAAACGGATCATATGCGGTTAATAAATAATTCCTTATGACAGAAAAAGTTATTTTAATGTAAAATTTTCAGAGGGTATTAGAATCCGTTTATTTTTTTAATTTTCGTTTCATCATAACTAACGTTCAAAGACTTGAATTAACGTATTCGATATTATTTATTGATACTCTAACAAACAAAATTTGTCTAGGATTTTATCTATAACTTTGACTCACGATTTTTTAAAGTTCTAACTATTATTACAAACAGAAATCCAAGTCAGTCAAGTATTAAATAAGGTGTGAATATCTATTTTATAAATGTGATTATGAACACGAATAAATTACTTAATTTTATACTTATGTCAAAACAAGTTTCTCGCTAGTCGACATGCCTACAAGCTCAAACTCTAGGCGAAATTCTAAATTATTATGTAACATTTGTTCAAATTTGAAACTCAGTCGGAGCAGCGTATTTTGTAACGAGTAACTGTTTTCAATCGACTGTACTGAGTGATTGTTCAAACGATTGTATATTTGAGTTCCTTTTGTAAGTACACTTCGAGCTGACATAAACCAATAACGAAAACCAAGTCATTGTATCATTTATGCGCCCGCTTGTCTCACCTCTGCAAATGAGCCTGGTCTGATCTTTCGTCTTGACGGTGCGGGGCTGTCCAAAGTTGCCCGTGATTTTCTTCCCTCAAATCTTTTCTTCTCTCGTTTCGTCGTCACCGAGATTTCTATTATATTTCTATTATAATCTATTTGTTGATTCAAATTGTTGATTTGTATATAATAATTGTCAATTGCTCCAGTTTCGTTAGACCTGGAGCGTACAATAAATCAATCAATCCAATCAACCAATCTTTTTTTCTCTCTCTCTCTCTTTATAATTTTGATTTTCCAATGCTCATCATAATTTATTGTCACCCTTCCGAATTCTGTCCACAGATTGGCTCCTCGGTCAGGCTATGATTAAATATCCGCGCAGAAGGTCAGCAGTATCCGATAGAGCTCTAGCGGCGTTTGGAGAGTTGCGTTACGGTTGTCCACACTGCGGTTTCCGGAACAAACGCAAGGATCATATTTATCGACACATCCGAGCAAAGCATCCGGATAACACGGTCTGTTATGTCGATCTGGCGATCAGTCAGGCACTGGACCGCCTGCTGTGAAGTCACAAGTTTCCGAACTTCGTCGTCGATACGAGTTTCATTACGTCGGATGAATTATTTTTGTACCGAAACGTTAATTATAATCTCATATGAAAAGTGTTCAAAAACTATAACCAAATCATTGAAACGAAAACGACCTCAAAGAATTGTCGCGGTGTATGGGAAAAGAAGTCTTTCGAAACAACTTAAATTAGAAAGTTTGGTAGTTGTAAGCTACTTGTTTTATCAAACTCCTTATTTTAATTCTCTGAAACTACTCATTTTAAGTAGTTTATAACCGCTAAACTTGTTCCTTAAAATATATAAATAATAGATATTATTTAAAATATTTGATATTTTTATTCAAAAAAGAATATCAAGTCGAAACGTTATTTTCAACTATTAATAAGCACCAGCGACAATCTTTTAATTTAAGACTCCTTCACATTGTGCCTTAAACCTTAAGAACTAAATCGCATCGTTTCTCCAAACTGTTCCTTTTGTTGTATCCAAATCTGAACGAGTCATTATTACGAAATGTACAGTTACATCGCACTGTAAAAGCAGAGTATTTAAATATTTTTTAAAATGAAACGCAAGATTCAACAAGCTGTAAATCGAAAGAAGTACGCTCGACTCTCAGATTATCTACATAATTTCGCTCACATTGTCTACATCCTGGTTCATTCGTATCTTTAAATATACGGAATCATAACCAGAACGGATACACATTGGTGACACGAAGTAGGCAGTCTCGGATTGCAGGTGATCCGAAAGTCGAGTGCAAATTTGACCTTTGAAAATGAAAAATAACATAACACGTCTTTCCTGTCAAGTGTCTTATTTTGAAGTAAGAAAAGCGTCTAGTTTTTATGGTGCAAGAATGAATTTCAGCGTATACAAAGGATGAAGGTCAGCCACGCAAATCATGAGCGTTGCACTTATTATGTTACATTGTTAATCAACGAATCATGATTGTCAATAAAGCGAGAACGCATTTTTGGTAAAGCCTTGAGCCATTGCATTTTCAACCACCCACAAAACGAAACTCTTAATTTGCCTTCTGATTATCGTTGCGGAGCCTTTAACTAATCGTTGACAACGTTGTCCTTTTGCTTGCAGAGCTCATACTCAAGGAGATGTTGCGCTGTTATCCGCGGCAGCAGTTCACGCGCGAGGAAATTCTCCTGCTGAACCGGCATCCTTGCCCGAACTGCAATCGCAGCTACAAGCATCGCAGCCACATGATCCGCCACTTCCGGTACGAGTGCGGCACGCCTCAGCGCTTCGAGTGCCCTTACTGCAAGCATCACCTACGCCAGCGCACCCACGTTTGGACTCACATACGCACCTTCCACCCCAACTGCGAACTCTACTGCATCGACATTGCGACTAATGTCAGGCTCAACTACCACGACGTGAAAAATGATCTAAGTTAAAATTGGCTGCTTCGGGTTTCGTTTTCTATTGTGTTTTGTATATAATAACGCGAGGCAGTCTTGAATTGTTTTCCATACAGCGCAAAAGTTTAGCAATTAGTGAAAAGTCGTATGCGAATGGTTCGCACGGGAAACGGTTATTCGAACTTTGATTTGGACAAAGATTTGGTCAAGTCTACCCCTAATAAAATGTATTCATGTAGTAATTTGTATAGAAATTTGACACAGAAATCTACATAGGAACTTACTTGGGATCCTATAATAGGAACCCCTACCATCTAAGAACCTATCTGGCTTCCCATATAAGTTCAATTTGATCCAATCACTCATAAGGGAAACCAGATAGGTTCCCAGATGGCATGGGTTGCTATATAAGAACCCAAGTAAGTTTTTATGTAGGTTCCTGTGTCAGATTTCTATATAGGTTCCTACATGGATTTTTTTGTTAGGGACCAAGTTTTAGTTGAATCAACCAAATTTTAGGGTTGATATTTGACCAACGATTGGATTTGGTTGAATCAATGAAATATTAATTGATTTTACCGAATGATCAAACTGAATTACAAAATCATACGAGCAGACGTATAGACAATTATTTTTCGCTCATGAAGAGAGAAATAGTTTGTCAGTTTAACACAATAACGTCATGTGAAAAACAACAAAACGTATGAAATCCATTATCTCTAGTAAGGAATTCAATTAAATGATCAACCAAATCATTTTTGTCGCTGCGACATACGTTTCAAGTTGTTCACAAATTTTATGGAATTTTGACTTTTTCCCCCTTTCTTTTCCGCTGTATGGGCTGTGAATGTCTGGCCTATGGAATAAAAACCTAGAAATTCCGGGGTGTCAGTTCGGTGAATTTTATGAATGAGGGAACATGCCAAAATATTCTGTCATTATTGTAATTATTATTTTAAAAATGATAATAACATTACATATATCAGAGCATAAGTTAAGTTCAACTTTTTGTATTTCCCAACAATAATTTTGAACATGCTTTCATTCATAAAAGATGACGAACTGTACTGATGATTTACTCAGGTTTAAGTCAGTTTCTAAGACGGACATTTGCGGTGTTAAAATGATATTATGTGCCAAAAAGGCAAACGTTACTTCGTTAATTTTGAAAGATTTTATTTTGCAATAGCTTTCTCAACATTCGATGAAGGCTTGTTTTTGTAATATTTTTTTTCTCACGTTTAAAGATGATAGGAATATATTGATACGAAAAAGTCATGCGACA
>JABFOV010003770.1:0-15435 GCA_022817685.1 Aradophagus sp. ZL-2020
GTGTGTGCACAGAAAGCATATATATGTATATATATAGCGATTATGAATAATATTATAAATACATGCATATACACACCGTTTCTTAGATTTTTTGTACATACTATCAATGCTATTTTTTAGATCCACAGCTGATGGTTTCGACAAATTTAACATCGCAAGCTGCACTTATTTCGATAGCAATTTCCGTTTTGTTTGGTGACAACGTCCATTTATAACATTTCATACATATTTAATATGTGTATCATAATA
Source organism: Aradophagus sp. ZL-2020 (assembly GCA_022817685.1). Classification (NCBI taxonomy): domain Eukaryota; kingdom Metazoa; phylum Arthropoda; class Insecta; order Hymenoptera; family Scelionidae; genus Aradophagus; species Aradophagus sp. ZL-2020. The sequence continues at coordinate 250 of JABFOV010003770.1, forward strand.
TAGCGTATCTCTTTGTTCAGAGAACAAAGTCGATACATTTAATAATTTATAATATTGTTTGATCAAAAAATATAATATTATTGTAAGAGATTACATATGAATATATCGAAAGGGTATACTTTAACAATTATATTGTGGACTTATGAATAATGCAGTGATCGAAATCATGATTAAAAAAATAGTGATTGAAAATTGTGGCGAGATAATGTGTTTTTGTAGCAATTAAGAGGAATCGTATAATTCACATTGGTTATTTTTATTTTACTTCTTTTGTTTGCAATTTGTATAATTTTGTATTATTATAATTTGTCTATTATAAATATTTCATTTTATATTGATGAATATGTGTTTGTATAGTACACCAATATAGTGACGCATTTTATGAATAAAATTAATTATAAAAAAACATTTTTCTCTGAGTGGTATTACCAAATGTAAGAAATTTTTGTAAAACGATTCTTTGCGGATACTTTGTGCAGTTATTAGAACGTTTGTTCAAAATGATTAAATCCTTTAATATTCCTGTGCAAAATATACTAAACACATTTTTTCTCATCCGTTTAGAATGTGTGCATTATAGCTATGGTGTATAATCGCAACATTATTCCTACAATCAATATTACATGATAAATATATGTCCAAGTGATTGTAATGTAATTTTGAATACATAATCTTACGATCAAATTATTGACATTATGTTTAGAAGCGTATCACTTGTCTTCTTTCGATAAGTAATCCCCAGAAATATATCTCCTGGTTTCACCCAATTTCAGCGTCATGAGAAACATAAAGCATTTTCTTGTACTATAAGTTTTTGCCAAACAATACAGATTTTTTTCAGAATCATTATTTCAGTTACCACTTGCTTTTTCTACTTACTTTGCACCCCCATCGTAACACGTCCTTTAATTGTGAAAACCGTATTTGAAATATTGCATATGTCAAGCGCATCTTAGTACAATATTCACAAGAATTAACTCGATGCATTATTAATTATGTCTATGAAATTAATGGTATTGACATTTATGTGTAAGATAAGTATTTTGAAATGCTTGAAAGTGACTGTCAACGCTTAAGCAATGTCTTGAAATGATCTTGAAATCAACATTCATTCAACTGTAATTACAGGACTGAAAAGAAAACATCGTAGTCAATTCAGGACAGTGACATGGACAAGATACGTGGGGTCGCCGGTCTTCCGTTCAAATGGAAATAAGTGCTAAAACTTATCACTTATATCGTTATCAAAAAGAAAAAAAAACGAACAAAGAAAAAAATAATGAAAAAAGAAGAAAAGCAAACAAAAAAATGACAAGAGAAGAGAAATTGAATGGAATTGTTTAAAGATTGAGATCCGATTGACATTAACTGAGAAAAGTGAGTTGTAAACTTGCAAAACGAAACGCGAAGTTTATAAGTCTTGCATCCATCGTTTGTTTAATGTTTAAGCTGCTGTTATGATGTAACATTTCCATTTGTTATTTGTAGCGCAGTTTGTCGATTAACAGAAGTTCATTCAACGTTTGTAATCCTCAGCAATGGGTGCACGCATCATTGCTAAAAAAGATAAACATGTAAAAACCAACCATTTTTTCGGCTTAAAAAAATACAAGTTGTATTTTCAATGCCGTTTCAACTAATGCTCTTTTGTACATGTCCAGACATCGCAATCAATGGATTATTACAAAGTAGTGAAAAGGTTTTTTGACCCTGATTTAAGTAAAATAAGCATATTTAAAAGTTCATTATAAATATTTTGTAATAAATTTCTATGACGAGTGCAGAATAGTTATTTTAATGCATAAAAGAAATTCATTATGATAATCCCATAAAAAATAGTTATGGTTTTAAATAAAAAAAAGATATAAAAATGAAATGCATGAGTTTCTGTAATTTTCATTTTAATTTGTATTAAATTTAATGTAGTGAAATTTAAGAAATATTTTGAAATACTATGGAAATTATGAGCGTTCCATAAGGAATAGTTATAATTTTGGAAATTGTTCTTCTACATGAAATCATAACTTTTAATTGTGGAATTTTCATAATTTCTAACTATTAAATATATATATACTGCACCAGTAATGGGAATCCATTGTAAAATATTCATTATAATCTTTTGTTCCTTTATTTAACTTTCATTAGGGTAATTATAATTTTATATTTATTTAATTGTAAGATGTAGACATGGTATACGAAAGCATAAAAATAAAATAAAAGCTTTAAATATGACATGGAAGTATGTTGCGAAGTCTTGAACAAAAATAACATTGCTCAATCTCAGAACGCTGGAAGATACCTTAATTATTTTAAAACGAAGCTTTATTAAAAACGGCATAATAGTACATTTAGAAACAGAGATGATTCCTAGATTAATGAATATGTTTAGGCCGTATTGTCACTGTTTCTATGTTTTTACATGTTCGATATGTAGTTTTTAATAGGGAGCTGTCCAAAGTGAAGAATATTTAGTATTATTTGTATCTGGGAAGTCCATGGAGATTTTAAACTCGGCGTTTAACAATCGAGTTATTAACATTATTAATTTATATACATACTTACATAGTTGCCAGATGAACATTGATTCTTGCCTATTGCAACGTTTGTTTGCTTGTAATTTGGTTTCGGGTAAATATCTGCGTTTGTTGACGCTGAAGTTTAAGATCTCAAATACACATGTATGAACCTAATCAAGTCTTTTTTATTATATTGTGTTTTTTTTAATAAAACAAATTTTAGAGACAAAATGAGTAGATTTATTCTCCCAAACATTTAAACAGTACAATTTTTATGCTGTTTTGATTTATTATTATCACTAGTTTATCGATGAAAATATATATCTACCTATTTTTTAAGTTGTAAGTAGGTGCAACATTACAATTATCACCTTACAAATGCATAATTTTTACTAGTTACTTTTAATATTCGAAAAATAAGCTAAGTGGGTTTCTTGAAATAGCTATGATGGGTAGTAAAAAGTTATTTATATTTAAAGAGAACAACTGATTTGTATTATAAAGGATTAAAATAGAAGTTTTTTACTTTTTAAACATCATAAAAATGAGGAAATTATTGTATAGATAATTAACAAGTAATTAGCAAAAATGTAAAATCTGTGACTTTGATAACTTTTTAGCTTGTTTTATTGGTGCCATCATAGTTTATCGCTTAGCGAACACAACTGGTTTTACAATACTTTTCACCTTTATTAGATTTTGGTAAGATGACTTTTTATCATCCTGGTACAAAAAACAAGTACAGTTGAAAAATAAAAATGTTTCATCCCAAAATGACGTGTAACATGCAAAAGATAATTCAGACACAGTATATGGAATTTCATATATATTATATACTGAATCGATTTTATAGTCAAACGTCTATAAAAATCTATAGACTTTAAAATATTGAACTCAGCTTTGCTGAATTCAGCAGAATTCAGTTCAGTTTATAATTTATACAAAATTTCTCATATTTTGTTCGGGTGTATTTTGCATCGTATTTCCAAATACGAAATTATTATTCTGAAAGGGCCCTTTATATTGCTCACAACAAAACAAAAAAATAAAGACAAGCAACTCTTTAAGTAATTTGCCTCTTAAATTATTGAAAATCAATTCCATTTGATTTGTGCTTTTAATGTAACAGAAAATTATATCTCACGAATAATGTATATTAACATTTTATATTAATTTAATATTAAAATAAATTATTGTGCGTTGAAAAAATTACGCGCATTAGTTAAAATTTAATTCACTAATATTTGGTATTAATATTTCCAGATCACAATAACATCATTTAAAAATGATGTGAAATAAGTTAACTTTTCATAACGTTTACATTACAATTCCACGCAAATATTTACTATCATTTTTTCTAACGTAATCAAGTAGGTTATGAATGAATAATGACCAAAAAAAAAAAAAAAATAAATAAATAAATAAATAAATAAATATAATCAAGTGTGTTCAAAATTACAAGCGATTTCAATTGCCTTTGCTTTAAAAGTCGAATCAATTCACGCAGTGGTAGAGCCATAAATATTGTTAACTTGCTGTGTACAACGTATAAATGTTGCACGCCGAGGTAATTCACGTAAGTGCGACGCTCCAGTGTAAGTACAAGCAGACCTCAGTCCACCAAGCATATCCAGTATGGTTTTTTCCACAGGACCTTTATATGGAACTTCAACCGTTTTCCCTTCGGAAGACCTGTTTTTCACAATTACTTATTAATGTAATTCTAATTGATGATTATAACTTTTCGTAATATATTGTAATAAATCAGTTAACTTTTTTAGTGGAAATTTGTTCAGTTAAAATACCTATATTCAGCAACTCCGCCAGCATGCTTTTGCATTGCAGTACTAGAAGACATTCCGTAAAATAACTTAAACTTTTTGTCATTTTTTTCGATTAGTTCACCTCCGCATTCATCATGACCAGCTAACATTCCTCCTACCATTACAAAATCAGCACCAGCGCCAAAAGCTTTGGCCACATCTCCAGGACAAACACATCCGCCATCCTAAGGTGATTTTTGTTACTTATAAGATTACTAAAAAACTACTCAGTCATTGACTATGATAATTTTCCAATTTAAAGCCACTGAATCTATAATTTGCAATTTAATTATTGTAATGTAGGAACGTCGACAGCGACCTCATCAAAAAAAATTAGAAATTTTTCTAATAAAAAAATCATGTAATGAAAATGTTCAGTGCTTATGGAATGTTTTGCATTGTGAAAAAAAGTATACTTATACATACAGAAATTATATGCCCATTCAAGCCGTGAGCCGCATCAGCACATTCAATAACAGCGCTCAACTGAGGATATCCAACACCAGTTTTCACACGAGTTGTACAGACCGATCCTGGTCCTATTCCCACTTTGATAATATCGGCACCAGATAAGAGTAATTCTTCTACCATTTCACCAGTTACAACATTGCCAGCCTGTTGAGAATTTCATTTTGATAAAATAAAATTGCAAAAGCAATGTTAACTAAGGTAAACGTACCAATCATCGGCAGGTTAGTACCAGTGATCGTTATTGCATAAAATCTTGAATTGAAGTTTATCGAGAAATTATGTTTTATTGCGTCAATTTGACCTTAAAATTATAATTTTTATACAAATAAAATCAATATAAATAAATATATTTGGTAATTTTATTATTTTTGAATGTTATAACGGTTAGTAGAACACTGCCGATGACTGGTACATTTACCCTAATACATATTGAGTACTTCAATAATGTTATATGGCATACAGCATATAAGTACTAAAATTAGCTTACAATTATCGTGTGATTGGGAAATTCCACACGAACTTTTCGCACATACTCAACAAAATGTTGCGAATATCCATTTGCTACGTCTAAGCATATAAAACTTAATTGAGGAACCGTGGTTAAAATACTTGTAAGTCGATCAAAATCTTCGTTTCCTGTTCCTGAACTAGCAGCCATGTTTCCCAGACAATCAGGATTTTCAGCGGCAAATTGCTTCCATTCCTCTGCAGTATAATACTTATGGACTGTTGTAAATAACCCATGCTAAAGTGATCAGGAATCCAAAAGATTAGTCTACAGAATTGTTGAACAGTATACAAAATGTTTTGCTTAAAATAGCAATAAAGCAAATTTCTTAAAAATTTGTTTAATCTTAATTTAAATGTTGTATAAAAAGTAGTATGCAGATAAATATTGATTAATTATGCATGTATAATAAAACGTGTGTTACTAAATTGTGAAATATGCTACACAAAAGTTTAAAAAAAAAATTTACTATTTAATTTTTATGTCAATTATTATAATATTGTAATTCATTGTAATTTATATGAATATTAAGGTTTAACACAATAATGATTAAGATACATTTGTACAAGGACAGAAAAAAAAGTTTTAATAATTAAAAGTAGTATATCTGTATTACCTTTGACAAAATTTTTGCCATTTCAAATGTTCCTATTGTGTCCATATTTGACGCCATGACAGGTATTCCTTTATATGTTTGTTTTGAATTTTTGAAAGTAATTTCTCTGTATAAATCCACCTAAAAATAATAGTTATAATTATACAGGTAGTTTTTACTTTTTTTTGTATCACTAATAGTAAATCAATGTTGATTTTATATTATTAATATTGCATATAAAATTGAAAAAATAAATATTAGGAATTACGTAAATATTATTATTTGGTTGCAAAACATATTAAATAATTTTTTTGCATAATAATCATGTATGTGATAATAATAAATGCAAAAAAAATGTAAACTGTAAATTAAAGAATATTTTGAAAGAAATTTAAACTTAAGTAATCAATGATAATAGATAAATTAAATAACTAATTTCCTAAGTGTTAGAAGAGTCAATTACATGAAACGGTTCATTTTATTCTGACAAAATTAAACGGAAAATATAGACGACTCATATTACGTAAATTGTAAATTAGTTTTATAGTTTCAGAACAGTTTAAAGATAAAGTAACCGTGATATGTAGAACCACAAAAAGTTAGAGTTTACAAAATTTTATATGCAATGCAGATTTCACAGTAACTTGATTGCACATTATTATTACTTTTATGTAACAATTAAATCAAAATATCTTGTCACTAATCTTTTTATTAATAATTTAATTTCAAAATTCTAAATAATTCTAAATAAATGCTTCACATTTTCTGAAAAGATTAATTGTATTTTTATAATGTTAAACGTTTTTATAATTTATAGAAACGTTTGTTATACAAAATTTATATTATCATTACTCATTTATATAAAAATTTAGAAACTTGAGCGATTAATTTATATTAAAATGAATATTTCTTAGAAACTAACCTTCACTGATTTTCATTGATTCTTAACAACAAATTTTAACTAAAAATCAGTTAAAAAAAGCTTGATGAATTTTTTTTTTAACTTTTAAATGAAAATCAGTTGATATTTTTTTTAGAAAATGGTTTTTTAGAAATCATTGAGTGAGCATAAATGAGCTTATAAAGTCAGTGAGTGATTTTTTTTGTAGCTATTTCTGTTAAAAATAAGAAATTTCCAAAAATAGATTGCAGCGCCAATCATAATTGACAGAAAGATCAACAAAAATATATCAGTCAGGATGAGACAAATTACAGTGCAAAAATGAAGAAAAAGAGAAACAATACACACCTGAAAAAAACACGTTCGAATAATTGTGTAATTTTAGCTACAATCGACGAAAATGAAAGACAAAATGTTATGACAAAAAGCCAAGATATTATTATTGATACTTACGTCGGATCTACTTTTAAGGGTGCTTCGTTTCGGTCGTAGCAAGACATCTTTAAAGTCCAGCTTGACATCGTTTATTATATTTGGCATGATGTAAAAAGGTGACCAAAGAACTCCGATTCTTCGACTCTTCGGCAAAACTGCTTAACGAATTTTGGAGTAGTCGAAATTTCGAAGTCTTTCCGGCAACAAGCAGTCAACTCGATCACAAACTACAGATGGCGCACCGTTGCATACCTAATAATATATGTCAATGTCGAAATAGATTTAACAATAAATTTGTACAATGTGACTATTTGTACTAGACCCGTTCATTTGTGCATTTTCATACTCGTGCACTACTTATTTGCTCTTTTCGGATCAGTATTTTATTTTTCCAAGTGTTGATAGTAAATTATTCATTATCGATGATTTTCGATTATGCCAAGTATCGAATACTCTATCGATAGTAGTATCAAGGTTTAAAAAACGTCTGTTTTAGGAGGTTATATTTGTATACATCAACATAACAAATATAAGAACCAAATCAATGTTGAAATAACCTCACGTTAAATTAATTCTTATTTACAAATTACTCCTAATTGTGTTCAATTATCGTGCAATAAGGCAAGCCAAATAAAAAAATAAGTGAATAAAAATGAACAAGTGTAAGGAAGAAAGAATACCTTTCAACAAATGGAGTAAAAACGTCAATACTATTAACAATTTTCATAGTAAACATAATATTTATGATCAATAATTATTATTTTTTATTGAAATAATATACATATATTTATGTATAAAATAGTAAAGTATAATTATGAAAATGAGGAATATCTCGCTAAAACAGCCATCTATTTTTCTAATTGGATTTTTAATAGGATTTAATTTAGCATTTATCTACTACTTTTTACAAAAATGTTCAAATATATATGGTACTAAATCAAATAAACTACAAGTAGACGACATATCTTTCAACAGTCCTAGAAAAGAATTATATAAAAAGTGGTTGCAAGAGCAGCATGTTTTTTCTATGGATCTCGACCTGGATTCTTATTTATATGGTCCTGTGTTTAACACAAGTAAAAATGCAAGACAAATGATTGAATCTGAATGGATGAAGGGCAAAGTGCACATAACTTGCGTGGTTACGGTTGACAAAGCGAACATGATTGATTCAATAAAAGATACTTGGGGGAAGCGATGCAATAAGTTGTATTTTTTTGGACGGAGAAAAAAAATGCAACAGCAATTTTCAAAGACTGTTATATACTCAAATGAAAAAATTGAATCATCTTGGCATCATTTGTGCGAAATTCTCAATCATATTTGGATTGATGATGTTGGAAAAAATAAGATACAGTGGGTGATATTTGTCAATGAAGACACTTTGGTTGTATCAGAAAATTTGAGATTTTTAGTTGCTCCGTTGAATTTTGAAAAAGATTATTATTTGGGACACGCCATTTCTATCTGGAGACAAAAGTACAATATGGCTCAAGCAGGATATGTACTTAGCAGAGGAGCTTTAAAAAAATTAGTCACAAAATTCAATACTTCTGATGAGTGTGCAAAGGGTGGCAGGTTCTGGAAGATGGAAGATTTTTATTTGGGTACAAATATTAAGTATTTAAAAGTTGTATGCATTTTAACATTTTTCAAACAAGTTAGCAAAAAATAAATTTTAAATTTAAAGATTATTAAATGTTATAATTCACTGCTAATTTATTCTTATAAAACTATAATAAATATACTGGAAGCTTAGTACAAATTATGTTCAACAGGCCTTATTAAAATTTTAAAAATGAAACAATTGTACAATAACTTATTACTTGATTGTAAATAAAATCTGTAATAACTTTTCAGGGAAACATTTGGAATCGTTGAATATTTATCCTTCAGATACAAGAGATTCTGCGAAGCGTGGAATTTTTCATGGATATTCCTTACCAATACTTATGTGGGGAGTCGCACGTCCAACTAATTATTGGACTAAAGCGTTATATCCAACAAGTTCAGCCAGCTGCTGTTCACCAATGTCTGTGACATTTACTGTCAATGAGTCTGATAAATTATATACATTCAACTATTTATTGTATCATTTTCATGTCCTCACCAATCTAGGAATTTACGGTAACTTGCCTGCTCCAACTCCAATGCCAGAAGAAGAGGTAGCAAATTTATAAATAAAATCAATAATACAAATTTAATTAAAACGTTCATTAATTGGTTTCCTATTTTAAAGGTTTGGAAATTGGTCCTCAAAGATGAATTTGGACTTAACAACATTACGAAAATATCTCAGGAGGAATACTTTAACATATGGCGTTCAATGTACTCGGAACCTGAAGATTTCATAGCACGAAACTTTAACACCAAGTCTCCTAATTTTAGAAGAAATGATACTTTTAAAACAAGAATCATCCGTCCATAAGATAGTTCCATAAGATCTTTTCTTCAATGACAAGAAACTTCCTTTTATTGTTGCTGACCTGTTGAAAATTTTCATAGGAAACCATATAAATATTCAAATAAGATATCACGCTATCAAAAACATTTTTTGTGAAATAGATGATAAATCAAATGATATTTCACATGGGATATTTTATGGTAATATTTTGCCCATAAGTGTAGATATGTACACAAAATTAGTACTACTGCTGGAAATATGTAAAATAGTGTTTTTTCAATCATAATTTTTTTGTAAAAAATATTTATTAATTTTTCCAATTAACATTTCTTTATATATTAGACAGATATAGATGAGAGTTTATTGACTGCATCTGCGTAATTTTGGATTAATCTACATCAGAAATAAGTCAATTTATTAAATCTCATATTTTTTTATCATTATTATTTTTCTATAAGATAAAAAATAATTCATTGTATTATAAAAAATCTATTTTCCGCAAGTATAAGCTTACAGGTGATTAATAATTTGTTAAAGATCTGCTAAATATTTGTAAGGCTTTACTTAAGTAAGAATTTACTGTTATATAAATATATATTTTGTATAAATAAATATTTTATTATCAAATTATTAAATTTATGTTTAGCCAATTTAAATTACAATGAACTTTTTATTTTTTCGGTAATATTCCATTATTATTATTATTACTATTATTATTATCATTAATATTATTATCATTCATGCATTTTGTTATTAATGTTTTAATTAAGAAATAATATGAATATTATTGATACATATAAAAGGTATGAAAAAATCAAATACAAAAATTATAAATTTATTAATTAAAATTTATTAATTTATTAATTTGGAAATTACGCATTGAAAATGAAGAAACAAACACTTTTAGAAAATCATGTTTCTTATTTCATATATATATATTTAAATTTTTGAATACGACAAATCGCTTAATTTATTTCAACATACTTGGCCCAGTAACTATGATGGCAGCACCGTCGATGAACGTTTGATTTTAAAATGTGTAACCGATTTACGCCACAAATGTCTGCTTAAAAACAGTCATAATAGGCAGCTTTCTTTATTTGATTGCATTTTGTTGTTTTGTATAATCAAGTGGTAGGTAAGATACGATAAAGCTGACGAAAAACGTAGGCACAATAAGGCCACACTTGGAAAATTTATAAGTAAGTAAAAACAGTTATTGTTATTCTTTATTTCAATGAAATTTCAATGAACCTTTATCTTATACCACATTCTTTTGTCGCGTGGTTTGATTTTTTATCCTTATATAAAAACTACAATAGATTTTAATTATTTATTAGTATTCAATAATTTTTCATTAAATTATTCTATTTTTTTAAAAGTCAGGATAATATAATATCTAGCGTAATATCTTTCATCAATTTTTTTTGTAAGTAAAAAGTTAAGCAGTATTTAGTATTTATGCAAAGACGCATGTAAATGTTGATAAAAATCAGTTTGACAAGTTTAAAACTTAGGTTAATGAGTGTGTTAATTTCAAACAAAGAATTATTCACATTTTTACGAATGTGAAAAATCGAATCAAATATTTGTCAGTTTTTATTAACCATAAAAAAAATAGGAGAAAAGCATTTACTTAAAATTAAAATATTTCAATGGAAAGAAATTTCAATGGAAATGGTATTATAGTAAATATTACTATCTTTGTTAGTGCTGTAGTAAAGCATTTGTTTACAAATATTGCGGATTCACACAATCCACTTTGTTTCACACATACAAAGCCTACATGTAAATGGGATCACTTATTTTCTTATCACATTTTTTTAATTTTTTAAAAACTTTGTATAATCAATAATTTTGAAGTCAAATAAATCAATTAATATTTAAGCAAATTAAGCAAATAAATGAAATACTTAAATTTTTCTTGAGTATACATTTTTTGTATTTATTATTCTAAATGGTATTCTGAATTTCATTATTTGTGACTTCTGTTGGTAGTTTTTCAATAATATTCATCATTATTGACATACTTTTAATATCTAATCAAAATTCATAGGAGAGGGTTATATTTTATAAAAATAATAACATCTGGTTTACTGTCAAATTAATAATATGGCAGTGAATGAAATAGTTCATATGTTCAAATACTTAAAATCTGAAAACAATTTTCTTTTAATAATTATATGAGAACGATTTATACTTTTAATTTTATTTTTAAATTGGTGAAACTTTAAAATAATATTGTATTGCCCTTGTTATCACTTATTAAATAATTTCTAATTAAGAATACAATTAGATGAATAGATAAATTTATTTAAATGTTAATTTTAATCATTAAATAACTCCTATAAATGAATACATATATTATTTCCTAATTTGGTAAAATCATTTGTATACTTCTTTGTAAATGCAAACACATATTGTTTTTAAATAATTTTTGTTACATTATTATTATTATTATTATTATTATTATTATTATTATTATTGTTGTTGTTGTTGTTGTTGTTGTTGTTGTTATTACTTCATCTCTTATTAACTTTTTTGACCAATGACTTTTACTAATTTTAAATAGTTGTCATGGATGACGTTTGGGATGGTATCACAGCTCCACAATGGAGTGACTTCCAGAGTCCACAGTGTTCTGAGATCTATTTTGAAAAACATCAAGATGAAGACAATATTCACGTAGATCAAAAAACCAATACTGATATAGTAGACAAAATACCATTGGCGCCTCTTTCTATTAATGACATAGATTTTAACGATGAAATAGACAAAGTAAAGATGACACCAATTCGGATAGTATCTCCAAAAACGAAGAACAAAGAAAACATGGTCAAGGAAACGACATATGAAGATTTTCTTACTAAGGCAATACAAGATATGCAGATCATTTCTGGTCATCACGCCGTAAAGAACGTTTTGAGCCATACGCCATCCAATTCAGATCTTTCCAATTATTACACGCCCAGCGATAAATATTTCACCCCAGCAGGAATGATTAGATCTTCGATAAAAAAGACTGGTAAAAAAAATTCTACAGTGAAAAATTTGCAAAGCACTTTTCAAGACATAAAGAACAAAGATATTGAGCTTATTAAAGAGCAAAGTATTGAGAACTCGAAAAGCAATGATGTTGAAATAATCGATGAATTAAAAACAAAGTCGCCTGTAAAAAAAAGTGAAGAAAAAGAAATAGAAGCAACGGAGAAATTTGTGCCATTACAATTAATGACAAATCTTTTTACATCAAAAGACACAATAGTACAAAATAGTAAAAGTAAGTTGCCCAAAGTGTTGCCTTATCAAACTAGAAGATTGAGTGGAAAATTGTTGGTAAAACCAGAGGTCAAAACAAGAAAACGGTTTGTGAGTGTGGCAGAAGCTATTACTAAGTTTCAAATGGGAACTCCTGAACGTTTTAGGACGAAGGTTACGAAAGAAGTTAAGCCAAATGTTGTGGGAAAGTTTAAAGCTAAGCAAGCGACCCTGCCAGTATCGCCAGTTTTAAGATCAAAGAATCGGGTACGGAGGACTAACGTTTTGAGTGAAGCGCAGAAAGATAATATAGAAATGGAAAAGATCATGGCCAATCCAATTAAAGCTAATCCAGTGAAGGTCACAAACAGGACTTCGATTTTGCACAAAGTGGTGAAGAAACCAGCAACTGTACCCAAGCCTTTCAATTTGACTCATTCAAGGAAGGATAATCAGGGTAAATTTATTGAACGATTTTAAAGTGTATATTTTTATTTTACTAGGTACAAGTTTGTACATTGAGAGTTTGTAAAATAAATGAAATTAAAAAAAATATCATAACTGACATAGAAAGTTTTAACTTCTTTATACTTTTTACTTATATAAAAAAAATTGAATAAAAGCAGATTTTTAATGAAATACAAATGATTTTGATTTAATGATTATTTATTTTTTTATTTTTAGACAAAGAAGTAGAAAAGAAAGAGTATAAGAAGCCACCTCTTAAAGACAATAAATCGACAGATTTGGGATCACTTAAGAAAGCAACCTCATTGTCATTAAACGATGTCGCCAAATTTCAAGTGGAACTTAAGAAACATGCTTCAAATGAGAGTGTGATAAAAAGTTTAGCTGGCGATAAGATCGTTAAGTCGAAATCTCATACTGTTGGTCATGGTAATTCTCATAATTTGAAAAATACAGTAGCTGTGGTACTTGCGTCAGACGGTGAAGCCATTACTGTGCAAGAGAAGGAGGTCATCCACTTTGGCATCAAGCTGGATCAGCTGAAAACGACCAGAACTAAGGCCATACCTTTTAGTTTTGACAAACGAGCAAAGGAGTTTCAGGTACTATAAAAACTCAAACAGTTTTGTTTATTTTATTTATTATTATTTAATTTTGTTTATTTTACTTTAGTTTTAAAATATAATTAATTTTATTTAACCAGAATATGATTGAATTAATCAATGAAATATTTTTAGGAAAAGAAGCAGCAGAAAATTAAGCAGCTGCAAGAAGAGGAAGAAGCAAAAAAGAAGAAGACGGTAGAATTCCATGCTAAACCTCTTCCTACCTTCAAAAGGAGTAGCAGCACTCCACAATTAAATAGCAAGGACCACTTTTTGTCAAAACCAAGAACTACCCCTCAGCCTTTCAGCTTTGAGCAGCGCGATAAATTGTTGCTGAAGAAACGAGAAGAGTTGCTGAAGCAAGCTCAAGACGTTGATAAAAAGGCTCATCTTTTTCACGCAAAACCAGCACCAAAGTTCAAATCTGTTTTTATAAATAATCCAGTAAATTTGAAGGTCGAAGTTCGCAAGAGACAATCTGTGCCAGTGAAAAATGTTCCATTAAAGGCTATACACCCATCCGTTAAGAAATTGGAAGAGAAAAAGGGTTTGCCAGAAAGTCGTTTGTCGTTTCCAACCGACAAAACAAAAATTAGAAGAACGTCTAGTCTTAAAAAACTCAAGGTAGAGTTGCATTCAGATAAACGGGCGAAAGAAAGGCGGGAATTTGATGAAAAATTGAAAGAAAAGCAACGTGTTGAAGAAGATTTCAAGCAAAAGAAAGCAGAGGAGAAAGTGGTAAAAGAAAATCGACTGACTACGATGATCAGAAAACAAATGGAAGTTAAGGCGAGGCCGATGCCTACGTTCAAACGTGTTGAACCAATCAAGACAAGTTAATCAGTGACGATTGCATTAAGTCCTGGTTGTAAAAAAAAATCAAAATAATTGAACGACTCGCACGCTCAGGACTTTGATGTTGTATTTATTGTAAAACTTATTGTGATTTTATATAAATTATATTCATCAAGTTAGGAACTTTCCAGACAAGAATTAAAATTACAAGAATTGGATTGAGAAAGGAAAAAATGTTACAGTATATTTTTTATTTTGCAGGTTTTTTTTATATTTATTAATATAGTCTTTTTTAATCAACTTCGTACCCACGAGGACCTTCTACATATTCGATTCCCGCATTAGCCTATACAAAAAAAAATCAAAGTAATCTTTTTTCAATAATTCTCTTTGTACACACATGACTA
>JABFOV010003771.1:0-15435 GCA_022817685.1 Aradophagus sp. ZL-2020
ATGACGAAGCATGAAGCGTCAAGCAGCATGAGTAGAATGAACAGACGAGAAAACGTAACAGTACAACAAAAAAAAATAATAAAATGTAATAACACATACATAAAATTTAAAGAAAAAGATATAATATGTCATATTATAATTATGTTATGTTAGAAGAAAATAAAATAGAAGTCAAAGAAGTGTGTTGTGGGGGGGGGGGGGGGGGGGGGGTGGGTGGGGGGGGGGGGGGGGGGCGGGGCGGGGGGGGGGGGGGGAATATCACATTATGTTTATTATAAATCCCATCCATGTGTATACATACTCGATTCATTATCAGGGAAGTGCACGAGGTAAAGCACATTCATCAGAAAATCTGCAGAAAGCGATGGCAGCGCTTACTCGCGAATGCAAGAAATATAAAAAATTTTCAAATATCCTTCAAATTTCCATTAAATACCGTAGTTATGTTCACGTCAATTCACTAAACAATATTAACATTTCCGTTATTTTCTCGATATATACTTTTTCGTCCTTGTTACGTATTTCTTAAATATGTATATGTATATATATTAAGAAAAAGTATTAACTATTTTGAAAAAAAATTAAAAAATGTTCGAACTTTTTATTTTTACAATGTTTAACGTATTCAAATTATTTTCAATCAAACTATTTTATAAACAAAGTAAAAGTTTTGTAAAAACGCTTACCAGTTTTATTGTCGCCGTCAAGGTCAACTTTGTTGGTATGGTCCATCGATGACAAAAACATTGAATAAAAACTTTTTGTCCTTCATTTGACTTTGTAAATTGTACGCACGCGTACATATACAAACACTCACAAACATACGAGAATGTACGACCGAGTTTTAATATACCGTAATTCGACTTTATTACATACAAAATTGAATGCAATATATACCGGCACACGCTATTAGCAAAGAAGCGTCCTAATCACTTGAAGTCCTGAGCGGGAATGCGACCGGCCAAAGCGCGGCCGCGGTGGAGTGGAAGGGGCGGGACTGCGAGAAGGGCTGCGCGCGCAGGAAGGGACTGGGCGCGGGCGGCGCGGGGGGCGCGGGAGATGATGCGCGAGGAAGAGGACGCGGAATCCAAAACTCAAGGAGAAGGGATACATTAACTGAATTCGTAGAAATGACTACTAATCATAACAAACAAAGTTTTGTTTAACATTCATTTACGAAATTTATTCTTTTGCTTCTTTGTTTCTTTCTCCTTTTCTTTTTTTTTTGTTTTTATTTATTTGTTTATCTTTCTAGCACGAATCGTTTTTGTCGAATAAAAATGATTCAAACTGAAGAATGTAATGTTATGAAAACAAAAAACATTTTAATTTAAATATAAAAATGTATTATAAAAAAACGTTATGTTTTAAACATTTCTGAGACAGTTTTAATGATTTTAAATTTACCATGTATGTTTGTTATTCACAACTACAATTCATAATAAGTTTTAAAAACTCATGAATTTTATTCTTGTAAATCAAACAAACAAAACGTTTCAAAAACAAAAAATGTTTTATTGTTTTTTTTATTTAATTTCTCTCTTCTTAATTTCTTTAATTTAATTTCTAACTATATTAATGATTATAAATTTACTATGTTTATTTGTTTATATACATAAAATACATTTTATAATGAGTTTTTAATATTTAGTATGAAATGTATCATTGTGAATGTAAACAAACGAAACATTTCGAAAACGAAAAATGTTTTATGTTGTGTTTTCATTGTATTATACATTATAGCTAGTTGAAAAAAAAAATTGAAAAAGAAAATTATATGAATGCGTCTTTTTTATATTTCTATTTTTTTTGTTTTTTTGTTTTTTCTTTTTTATTCTTAGTTTTAGAACGTTGGCAGTGTTCAAATAAAACATTGATCATATGACGAATTAAATAATATTTATTTTTAGAAAATAATGCAGAGCTGTGAAAATAATGTACATACATATGAAACAAGAATTGCAAGTGATTAAAACTTATAATTGAATACAACATATTAAATGTTATTATGCTATTGATTTTCGATATACAGATATACTATATTCCATATCAATTAGATAATTTTACAAATTCATATTATTTTAATAATATGCCAGCGTTAAACGTAACATAAAATCTCGTACTTTTACAATGCGTTTACAAAACATAATCTAGTTCATATCTAATATACTGATTTTTTGGATCATTAAGAATTCTGGGATAACCAGCGACAAGTGCATCTTGTCCTCCGATGTATAAAGAGTTGTATATTTTCCAATAAACGTCACGTACTTTTCTTGCCGGATGAAAAAGTCCCTGTAAATAGAAGATACATTTTTGATAAATACATTTTATGTATTAGTAATCTAATAAAATCCTAATAAAATCCTTTTGAAAATCATATATCTAAATAATTTGTTCATAATCGATTTTCTTGGCAAATTGTAATATACCTGAGTTGTATATTGAAGAATTTTAATTGGTCCAAGGGCAACACGCAAACCATCAACAGCATCCATAAAAGCTTGCACGAGATGAGGAGAAGTTTCGAATACATTTGGCCAAACATGATTTAATAAATGAATAAGTGCATCCTCACAACCGAAACCGTAAACTCCAAGTGCCATGTGTTTTATGGCTGCACAAGCAGTTTGTCTGTGAACTAAATCTCTGCAAACAAAAAAAGAAAAATAGATATAAATATCATTGACAAAAATGAATGTCATTTCACGTTGAATACTTGAAATTGAAATTAACGAAGAACTTTTTTTTATTTATCATATTTTTAACATGATATGTAAATACATAATATGAAATGAAAAATACATACCTATCCATTAGTGCATCTTCAAGTAATGGGCACACGGCATAAATGTAATCTTTTCCCATTTCACCAATGTATTCAAACAAAAATGACAATGATTTTAAAACGCCATTTTGGACATTTAATTCTGGAACTCTGTATTCGTTCATCAGAGCTGGCAAAACAGTGAAAGGACTACATGTTTCAGCGACAATGGCAATAGCCACTGTTGTGCAAACACGATTTTGACGTTCCTGGACCTTTAGATTGTTTAATAACGTCGCCAACACATCGTGAGGTCTGTAAAAATTATTCAATCAGTAAATTAAGCTGTTAGATTGTGGACATATTATTATATATTTGAAAATAAATAACGTATGAAACAATACGTACCCAATAGCTTTGGCAATATAACCAAAGGTGTTCACAGTTGCTCTTCTGATCGCCTTTTTGTGAGCCTTCAATAACTCCAACAATTCAAAACAAATCCTCATCCACTCTCGAGCCGACACATACTCAGGACCTCTGTCTGCAATTCTTCCAACTAAATCTATACAATTTTCTTGAACCTGTTACAAATAAATTACTTGGTTAAACATGTATTTAATATTGGTGAAAACAATTAAAAATACTTGTTTAAACCAAAACTTAATTACCTTTTCATGTCTGTTTTTCAAAATTGGAGTCAGTCGCGGTAGTAAATCTTTGATAGGGGGTGTCATTTTTGTCATACCTATTACGTTGACAATTGCTTTTAATGCTCCTAAAATACTACCCAAGACTTCTGGATATTCTTCTCCCAAGTACTCGTAGAGCACGACACCTAAATGTCCCATAAGTTTTTCCTGAAGTTATTAAAAAATACAATTAAATTAGTTTTATTCAAATTGTCTAGCAATTTAAAGAATAAATATTAACGGATTTACTCACCTCTTGGCATGTTTTCATTACTACAGCAATTCGAGATATAAGATCAGCTGCTTGCTGTCGTACTTTGGCAGATTTGTTGTTTAGACGCCACAAAATGGTACCACAAATTTGCGGCAAATACGCTTTGACTCTTTTTCCTAGAGTATTGACTATTGTACCAAAACCATTGAGCATGACGACATCCTATAAACGAATATAATTCCTCATTTAATATGCATTTTCAGAATCATTTAGTCATGATTAAAATAAAGTAAAGAAGATAATATAAGTATTTATCCACAATTACCTCGGTGGTCTGTTCTTGAAATGCATATAAAATGCCATCAATCAACTGTTCTTCCAAACGAGAATCAACATCAGCGGCTCCTAAGTTGCCCATTATTTTCTCAATTGTTTCCATAACCATTTTTCTATACTGTTCATTTTCATCTTTCAGATCGTCTACAACACGATTTATAATTTCTGATGCTCCAACTTTATTAGCTATTTCAACAGTAGTATCAACCAACTGTAAAAAAAACATTAATTTGTTTTATCAGTCTCTTAATTAAAATCTACTTTCGGTTCAAGAGAAATAATAAATCAATTACCTGTCTATAATTGCGTCTGTCTAAAGCCATGCGATGATTCCAGAAATGCTTGAAGAAATGTGGCAAAATTTCATCTTTGATATACTGCGCTTCTACACCATCTGTCGAACAACATTGTTTCACCACCTAAAAATACAGAAACAATAAAAGAATTGAAAAATAATTAATAATCCATTAAATTTTTTAAAAATATCAAAAATTAAATTGAAAAGAAACTTAATAAACGATAACATACCTTCAATACAATTTTCTTCATTTCTTCATCAGGAGACTGGAATTCTCGAATCAAAATCAACATTACTTCTCGAGTATAGTAATTGGCATATTCGGCATCCATGAGTGGAATCAAGTAGCCAATGGCTTTCAAGAAAGCAGCCAAACCTTTGCCTCTATGTGTTCGGATACCCTTCCACAGTGGTTTTAAAACAGAATCGAAACTTTCAATACCATATGGGGTTGCAGCTTCTGCTAAAGCTGCTATCGCCAACGCAGTAATTGTGCGGACTTTTTGTTGTTCATCCACCAAACCTAACAAAATAAATAAGTAAATAATTATGACTTAATTGTAATATTTTAGAAAAGATTTTTCAATCCTCAAAAATCACTTTCTACAACAATACAAAATATTAAATTTAGCTTTAACTTTTAAATTATAAATTTTATTTTTGCTTTTCATAGTATAGAACTTACCATGTTCAATAATTTCCACTAAACTTTTGAGATGTGGTAGAATAGCACAACCCATCAAAATGGCAATTTGCTGAACAATTTTGATACCAGTGTGTCTAGCTTGCCATGATTTTTTGCTACGACAAACAGCCTTCAAGAACGGCAATAATGATGGAATACCCAAAGCCGACGCGACAACAGCAAAAGCCCGAGCAGTTGTGTTTCTCACGTATTCATCTATGTTATCAATATCTGGTCTCATAGTAGAAATCATAGTCGCCAAGCCCGCAGCTTTAGCTAAATTCGAAATAATTTCTCGACCTTCGACGCGGGCATAGTAATCTTCATCAATCAATAAAGGTTCAATGACGACCAAAATCTGTCAACAAAAAATTATGTAATTGTTTTAAATTTTTATTATTATTTTATGTTAAATAAATATATTATTGAAACATGAAAATTTTATTCGTTAAACAAAATTCAAGCAATTTAATAATTCTTAATATAAAATTAATCACATCGCCACTGAATATATTTAGAAATATAAAAATTCCGTTTTTTTTTTTTTTTCATACCTTGTGCACATAGGGTCTAACTAAATCGTCCAGTTTATAAAGAATTCTGTCGATAACTTTGACGAGTAAATGTCTCTCTTGATCTTCTAGCGTGGGAGACATCAGCAGGGGCAGAATTTGATTGAATAGCGGCCCAGCACCGAATTCTCGGGCCTTGTCGGTAATTTGTCTGAGCGCGGCCTTGCGCATTGGTGGAGTTCCATTTTTTATCTTTAGAAGCAGTTTCATGATCTTTCTTTCCTTCTGCTCTTCCGGACTCAGTGACTCTTCGTCCACATCGACTAAAAGCTTGTCGAAGTACTGAGCGTCTTCTGGCTTCATGAACGGTAAATTTCCCTTTGGCTGATTGTCCATAAGTTTTGCACTCTTGTCTTCGGTTTGTATAAAAAACCCCTGAGGTGTTCCAGCCATGGGCGTTGGAGTTGCTGTCAATTTTCTCGCGGGTGTTCGAATAGGCACGTAACCTGTATTTATATATTATTATACTATTAAAAATGTGTTCATAAATTCATAAAATACAATATAGCAATTATTTATTTATTTGTTTAAAATCTCTTTTTAAATATTATGTTATTTAAACCAAAGTATTTATTTTCCAAAACTTTTCATCAAAACATTATCTTTGAAATGTCTATAATTATAATTCCAGACATCAATTAATGGTATTTAGAACTTACCAGCCGGTGGTTGCAAAATTTTGTAGCCAGGCGGAAACAGTGCATCAAGTTCATCGTCAGAGAGAGGTCTATTTCTTTCATCTATTTCTCGCTCCCAACGATAAGCTTGAAGTGCTTCTGGTGTCATGGACATCAAATGTCCTGGCGTTGGAGTTGCTAAGCCCATAGCCTTCTGACCAGTTGGTGTAACTCCGCTTGGAGTAAGTATAGATGATTGATGGTGCGGTGTAGCCAAAGGCGTCGCTGGTGTTTGTGGAGTCATTGATCCAGGTGTCTGATTCGATGGCGTCTCGTCCCAACGACTTTTGCGTTTACTCGCCGATGGTGTTGGTGTTTCTTGAATTAAATCACCAGCTATGCGATCTGTTCTTGGTGTCTCGGCCCAGCCACTGCTATGTCCAGGAGTTTCTGTTTTTAGATAAAAAACAATTGTAATTTTTTGTACTCATTTTTTTTATGTTTTTGCATAAATATTTTATGTCAGACACATTTTTTCGCAACATTTAAATTAAAATGATACTTTATGTAACTCTATATCTATTATATTTATAAAAATTGTATATTTACCTCTTTCAGTTTTAGGCGTTTCGTCCCAACGATTTCTTCGACTGGAGATGATTTTGTCATGAGAAGGAGTCTCCCGACCTGGAGTAGCAGCACTTGGTGTCGCGTGTCCTGGCGTCGCGTCCCACATTCTGGTGCTGACACCCGGAGTAGCGCCAGGAGTCTCGCCACCCTTTCCATGACCCGGAGTTTCTTCCCATCTAATAGCTGCGGGAGTTACCTATTAAGTAAGAAATATTACAATTATACAATTACGAAGACCATAAGATTCGAATAAAGTTATCAGATAATAAATAAAAACTCTATAATTACATCAGCATTATCCCACGATGTGGGCGTGGATGCTGTAGCGGCTTTTTTAGGGGTAGGTGCGTCGTCAGTTTGATCCCAACGGCCACGTTTTTTCGGTGCTGGTTTCGCTTCTCCGTTTGTTGCTTTTAATGTGCCATCTTTTGCTTTTTCTGCCAATTTTTTTCTCAACTGCAACATAAAAGATTTTTGTATTATTTTATCTTGATTTTTCTTTATATTAATAAAATCTGTGGCAATTTCGCGCAATTAAATTAGTTATTCATCAGGTATAGATATGTTAAACAGTATGTTACTGTTGTATTATAATAATTATAAATGTGTAACAAACCTCTGTTTCCTCGCCTTTGAGCAACTGCTCTCGCATAATCTCAGTATAAGTCCTGGATCCAATATCTGGCGTTTTCCCACCTGTAATCATCAATCAAAAGTCACGCAAAGCGTAACTATTAGTATGACAATTCTAAATAATATTAAATTTGAAGTATTTAATGTGTCCTAATTCATGAAATAGTTGTCTAATGGCCTCAGAATATGAATTGTTATTCCAAAGGGACTACTGAATCTGCCTCTGCCTCTCACCTGATCAACGGAATGTTATCAACGTTTTCAATTTTATCTTAAAGGAGCGAACAAATTAGAGGATCTTGAATTGGTAATGTGAATAATTTAGGCAGGCAGGAGAGTAACATTCAGTAGCCGATATTTAACATACGTACGTGAAAGATGGTTGCCACAGCGAGCACTCTCTTGCTCGATTCTTCCATATCGTTAAAAACTTTATCCATCTAAAAATCAACTGATTCTTGTTATTAATATTATTTGCATTCAACCCACACACTCTATAATTTCATTTTATGCTCTTCTAAATACCTGCCTGACTCTAAATTTATATGTAAAATTGTATTTTAAATATCAACATTTATTACAAATAAAATTTTAATACGCAAACTTAAAATGTTTCATACTAAATTTTTCTCAGAAAAATTAACTGAAATATACTCATCAACGCTCAAACAGCTCTATGAAAAAATGTTATTTTATCATTTATCTATTAGTTAAATCAGCTTTAAATGGTGATTTTCTTTCAAAATTTGTTAAGCTAATCAACAAGTCAAGCAAATTTTTAGCGCGGACTTTAAAACTCAGCGACGTTTAACCTTCGACATTGTATCCAGGGTTAACACACGACTCCGAATGTGCAGGCCGTCACTAAGATTGGAAAAAAATACTTACATTAGTAAATGTTCGGATTAAACTCATTCACTCACCACACTCAAACCAGTTTATACATTAAATGCCTAATAGTTACTTTTTTAATAACAAGGATCAATAAATTACATATACTTAATCTTACTGTTTGCTATTGATTTTGTAGTCTGTAACAGTAAATATTGGTATTTTGCTATGACATTTTTTTAAATTAAAGTATTTATATCAAGTTAATTGTTGCAACTTCAAAATTATAACGATTGCAATTTTATAATTAGTGTCATAATATATAATTACATAATCCTTGTAGCTGGTATAATAATACAGTGTGGATGTGCTTTTTCAGTAATCATATTTGCAGTTGTGATTCTTTTAAAATAATGTATGTGCTTAACAAACATAACTGATAAAATTCAAGGATGAGTTTATTAAAATTGAATATCACAAACTAGTTAAAAAGTGAAAATATAATGATTCAATATAAAAAATATATTAAAATTAAGCTTTTTACAAAAACGACTACAAATATTGATATAATTTATCATCTTTAAATTTTTAATTAAAATCTGTTTTATTTATAATTAAATTGCCATGTGCAATGAAGCCAATTTGTTTAAGATCAAAAATAAAATCAATTACAACGAAAAAACATAGTGAAGAAAAAATGTAAAAGTAAATAAAATATTGTAGAAATGTACCACTATCACATGATCATTTATATTTGTTTATCTTAACGCAATCAAAAATTTCATATATCATACATGAAAGTAATTTTCTATCAATACAACTACTTCCAGATAATAATTGTCAGTTCAATTAATTTGTTGAAATACAAATGTATACAAATTTATATTTTAAATTATTTGATTGCAGCAGATTATAATCAAATAAAACATTATTTCTTTTTCCATTATGGTTGTTCTATAATTAAAATCATTAAATGTCTACATGTATATAATGATATTTGAAATCATAATGAAAATCAATGATTAATTGTCTATTATTTACTTTAAATGTATTTTTAAAAGGAAAAAAATACCAACCTTCGGCAAAAGGATCTACACGCTCGGGCGAGATTGTCATAAGGCGCCTTTTTTGTCTGTATTCATCTTCTCTTTCAGCTATGGTGGCTCTTCTTCTGTCGGCGAACGGGTCATAATCTTTGTCGCTCTACAAAAATTATTTTTTAAATTACTTCTACTTACAAGACAAACATTCAGTTTTGTTTTCTATTCATTTATCAAACATGTATTTTATGAATTAAGTAATTCTATAGTCCAATTGTACCAAAGTATATTAATTTTGAAATTTTATATTTTATAAATTCAAACATAAATTATCTCTTATTCATTCAACTTACTTGTGCAATATCATTAAGCAGAGCAGCTGGTGCTGTGTATCCATGTCTTTTGTTTGAACTAAATGTACTGGGTTCATAATCTTCATCCTGCAAAATAATTATAAATTACATCATGAGAGATATTAAAAAATTAGATTATTATTCAATATATTAATAAATGAAAAGTTTTGAAAAGTAAGTAACTTAAATCGACAGTAAAATTGTTTAAAAATTATACAAGTATTAAAAAGCAACAAATGTATAGTTCAAAAATAATTTTTGAATTTAATTACACAACTCTCGGATGTATTTCATTATTAATTAAATGTACCTCAATTTCATCGTTTGTTGCAATGGATGTGACATATCCATCAAATTTATTGTTAGTCCCATCATAAATGTCTTTATCGTAAAATCCACTTTTTCCTAAAGCAACTTGATCTTTTTCTGCAACTGCATTTTGTAGCTCCTTCTTCTTCAACTGAATTTCCAGAATTTGATCTTCGATCTCTGTAATTAGAGAAAGATAAAAAGAATGATTTATTATTATCCATATTGTCAAATGAAATATCTGCTATTCGTGTCGTTCTTGTGAAAATTAACTGAAACTAGTACTAAACTATAGTTTTTTAAAATATTTCTTTATTTACAACAAAAGAACAAAAAAAAAAAAAAAACAGTAGCATAAATAATTTATCATAACAAATTTTCTGAAATTAAAAAAAAATTCTGTTTTTACTAAATCTAGTGAAATGTACCTTTGTGTGTCCGAGGAATGTTGTCCATTGTAAATATATATATATATACCACACACCAAGCTCTAGAATATGCACGCCTGTATCAAATTTACATAAATGAAACCTCGTTGTTTCAAACAACTGACTAAATAAGCACGTGTCGATGAAATTGTCCGTGGTTTTTATCACTTAGCAATAAAAAATGAAAAAGAGAACTGACTTGCTTGATAATCATTCATCAAATTTACTCCAATGGATTAGAAACAATCGATCATCAATTATCAAGTGGGTGTAAAAGCATTGTTTACCTAGCGAAGAAGCTCCGATATCCTGCACTTAAGCAAGGATACGCGCGATTTCAAAACGTGGAATTTAGTGTTTAGAATCAGGGTTCCATTTACGTATAATAAAACACACATTTGCTCCAAGCTCAATGTAAGTTTGTCACGTCAATCGATAAGAAATGCACTTCACTGCTAAAACGCCGGAGCTTGCGTAACTAGCGGTCTCTGGCGGGCAAATATGACAATAACAAGATCAAAAAGTAAATAATTAATAATATTGTACCTGTAGGTGATTTATGCAAAACTACTATTTTTATTGATGCAAAATATTAAATGCCTTTTTTTATTTATATATATATATATATATTTTTTTTTTATACGTAAAAGAAGGGAACTCTAAAGTCCTGTTCATAAGTGTAATATGAAACAATCACAATTTGGTTTTCGTCGGTAAATTAGAACTAATCGCATTTCAAAGAATTATGTATTAGAAAATGTTTTTTTGGTAAACACATTTTCCAAACATATAAATTCTGTTTAAACTTAATTTTATTATTTACTTTTCCATTCTATATTTCTTGGTATATAAAATTGCATAATATTTTCTTCTTACTGCATCTTGTGCGCAAGTCCAGTGTAAACGACGGTGTCGAAATCTCGATTGTTCTTGTGTGTTTTGGCGGGAACAGTTGTAAGGTTGGAGTGAAGATACGTAGATTAAAATTCAATCTTTGCGAAATGATTACAAGAGAAGCTTTGCTGGGACAATTCCAGGAATTGGGTTGCTCCGTGGAAAACGACGATATTTTAAATAAATGTGAGTATGACTATACACGTCTTTATTTCCAAAAATAACTTTACTCTAATCTGTTAACCTCATTTACAGCACAATATAACATTTGAAACAATTTTGAAATTAGTTGGCAAGAAAATAGAATAACAATATTAACAAAAAAATGTAAACAAATAAATATATAAGTATTAGTTACATTAATAAATGAGTCGTAAATTTTATACCACAGTTGTAATTATAAAAAATAAGTTTTTTTTTTTATTTTTTACATATTCATATATAATATAAAAATATAATACCTGTGAATTAAAGATTTATTATCAGTGGCAAACTAAGAACTTCATGAAATAAACAAAAAATTGTAAACATTAAAGTTAAAAAAAGACAGAGTCCCCCCCTCCTTTCTTATGCCTTTGATTTTTCTCCTTTCATCTTTAATGTTTACAATCTTTTGTTTTGTTTTGATAAATTTCTAAATTCTTATTAGATTTTATTCCGGATATTATTTATTTCAAACAAACTTTTAGGTCTTGAAATGTGTGTTATATTGAAAACTAATGAAGACCAATTTGTGGAGTCCTGGATTGCGTTTAGTGCATCTAATTATGGTGATTATAATCCCACGATAGAAAGACTTGCAGAAATGTTGAAACATGAACAGAAAAATATATCAGACCTTGATGAAAAAAGTAAAAAACCTGCAGAAATAATTGCTGGGGATAATGAAATGCAAATGTATCCTTGTCATTAAAATTTATAACAATAATTGTAATTATGTAATATAAGATCCAAACAATTTCAAGTAATTGTATAAAAAATAGTTTACTTCTCCACTTAAGTTGGAAATGTGTAAAAAGTGTCCTATATTCCTTATTAAGTCTGGAAGTCTAAAAATATAGTATTATTTGGGATTGTTTGGAATATTGAACATGAGTAAAATTTACTTTGAATATATTTTTAAATAAAAGTGAGCTTACTAATAAAGGGAAGGGTATCATTCAACGTTATGTTAAAGTATCTTGTATTTTCCAAATAGTTTATTCATTGATAAGTTTTTAAGTGATTTGGAAATGATAAATATGTGCTAAATTTGAGTATAGAAAGGTCTAATTTAACAAAAAAGTATTTTGAGGAAAATATTTGTGCTTCAGTTTCGTTGTATCCAATAAACATTTTGATAAATTCCTTAATAAAATTATCAATAGAGAGAATGACGAGGATGATTTTCTAGAAATGTATGGTTGTAAACAAGAGGAAAAATCAAAGGTGAGTACTCATTTATTTTAAACTACTAAAAATGTTTTTTTTATTAAATGAATTGACATAAAAAAACAATAGTAAGAAAATTATTGTAGTAAAAAAAAATGTATTATTATAGTTACATAAATATATAAGTTTATACGTTAAATTTTGTTGCATACAAAGTATAAATACACTTTTAAATATAACTTGCAACAATTGGTGAATGTGAGCATGTTCGATTGTTAGTCTGCGTTACCTGCTTGAGTCAGCCACCTTGTTTGTATACAATATATTCTTAGTCATTGTGTGTACTGTACTCATACGATTATGAGAACAATCTTGTCTCAAACGTATTTTTAAAGTATAAAATCTATTATATGCAATAAATTTTACAAGAATGTGTTTTAAGAGGAACACTATAATCAATTTATAATTTTTTATCAAAAATTGATTTTTTTTCATACAGTTAAAGTTTATTCTAAAATATTTGAATATTCAAGCATTTTCTTTTAAAATTAATTAAGTAAAAATCACTCTTATTTGTAAGAAAAAAAGTATACTAAATTTGAATTTCGTTTATTTCTAAACTTTAGAAACTTTGAGAATTTTGTTTGTTCAAAGTTATATTTTAAAATTTTTAATAGCTTATATCATAACATTCATTTAAAAAACAAGTTAACTTTGTGATCGTTTTCATCTTGAATGATGATTAAAAAAATTGATATCTATATTACAAATAATATTAAATTATATTTGCCACAATAGAATATAATAAACAATTAAACACTTTAAATGCAACCAAAATGTTTGAATCTAATTTAAACAGCTTTGAGTTTTGCATTCCAACTTAAATATTGTATTGGTTCATCTAAGTTCATAAAGTCAGGTAAACAACTTTTTTAATGCCGCGAAACCCGTCGAGCTTTTTTCCTCCATGAACTTGTTTAGTTTCGTTTTTTTAACTTTTCAACTGTAGTGAATTTACGTTCCTCGCCTTTATTCTTCCGTTTTCCCCTCACTTTCTTCACAACTGACAGTATTCGCAACAATTGGTGGAATGATTCCTTGCAAAACAAAAATTTATACCTTTATCATTTGTTGTAAACTTATTTTTAATTTTAAAACGTTAACTAATATCAGTATTTGATCATTAATACAACGTAATCGTTTTGCAAACATTAATTACATAAAAATTCAAGTTTTTCTAAAATAATAACAAATAAATAATGTAAATTATTTTTTTTGTTTCTGTAAGCAACGATGTAAGCATAAATAATAGAAAACAAAAATTATAATATTTTTCCACAATTGTACACTAAAAACAAAAACAATTTTATTTTTAAAACAATCTCTTGTTGTAAAATCTTTTCAAAACCAACGTCTTTGAGAAAATTATTCGCACACAACAGCAGTCAGCGGCGTTGGAGAAAAATCAAAGGAGGAAAGCGTGTTTCACATTATCAAGCAGCAAGAATCTCAAGACCGCGTCGAAAATCACCGGGAACCTCAGGAGCCGCAAATCTCCGGTCCCGAAAAGTCGAAATTGAAAAACAATAGGTCGGCCCTCTAGCAGAGCGAAAACGGTGGTGCGGTGAGGGAGGGGGGGGCAGCAGCGAAACGAAAGGAAAGAAAAAAAAAATATCGAACCTTCCGATCGGTTATCTTCGAATCGTCCAACGTATTCTCTTTCTTCTTTTTAAATCATAATGATGCTCCGATCAAATCTAAGATCTTCTCTCCCTCCAGCTTCCCACGAGCTGAAACAAGCTCCGCCCATACGTAACGGAGTCGCTCGGCGCCATTGTTGCCATATCCGCGGACGCCGCATGAAATTGCATGTGCATCACTCCAGTTTGCAAGCGACGCGGGTCTTCATTGTGCCACCTGTTGCACGCTCGAGCGTGGCGCTTTTTCTTTCAAACATCAATCGCCATGGCGCTCAGGAATTTCTCGCGCTGAGGAATTTCTTCGGGAACCCATGACATAATACTAATCAACTCTAATAAAAAAAAAAAAATTAATAAATAAAAATAACAAAAGAAAAACGAAGGAGAAAGGCAGAATGAATTGTTCAACTAAAATATCTCACTGAATCATGTACAAGATAAAACGAAGTGCAAGAAGACGGACAAGAATTCTAAAAGACGTTGCCTGAGAAAGAGAAATAAGATGTGATATTTCGTAGAAAGGGATCCGCCATCTAGAAAAGGGCGCGGAAATGTCGGCGCCGCGAAGCGGAACGTCCCTGGCAATGTAGCTTGGCGAAGGTGCGATCGGTTGCTTTCGTCAGTGGCGGCCGAAGGGAGCCAGCGAATAAATTGATCCCGGGAAGACTGCCCCTCCGATGATTTACGCCGCGCTGGCAACACTGTCGCTGCTGGCATTCTTTGCGGTCGGCGTAGTGGCAATGACATAACGAGCGTACCTGCGGACCCAATTCTCCCGTTGGCCGCACCGCGCCGGCGACTTTCCTCGCGGTACAATGGCCGCCCGGGCTTTTCCCCCCGCTGTCGATTTCCCTTTCCGGGAAGGCCCTTTTGTCGTCCACGAGTCTCGGGGCGCTTTGTCACGCTACCAGGAAGCGTACGGCCCTGAGCCGGTAGCACACGCAGGTCGGTCGAGCTCGGCCGCCAGTCCGGTTGACAGTACCAGTGTGCTTCTTGCAGTACCAG
Source organism: Aradophagus sp. ZL-2020 (assembly GCA_022817685.1). Taxonomy (NCBI): domain Eukaryota; kingdom Metazoa; phylum Arthropoda; class Insecta; order Hymenoptera; family Scelionidae; genus Aradophagus; species Aradophagus sp. ZL-2020. The sequence goes on from JABFOV010003771.1 coordinate 15,376, forward strand.
CGCGCGCACCGCGGCGCCGGCCCGATAGACACGATTTGCCCAGCGTTATTCGTGGAAGCC
>JABFOV010003772.1:0-15430 GCA_022817685.1 Aradophagus sp. ZL-2020
CGCTGCAACTATGCACATATCTTTTGTAGTTTTCGAGATATTTTAATGTAAAAAGAATCACGAAGCGATTGCCTGTGTTCAGGGGCACGCCGAGACGGCCGAGCGCACTTCTGGTTATTACCCATGTCCCTTCAATTGAAACATTTAAGTTATTTAAAGTACCATAAATTTTTTATATAATAAAATTTGTAATATTACAAAATTCATATTCTAATTTTTAGTTCTTTTAAAATATTTATCAACATTTTCCATTTGAAACATTTTTAATATATAATATATATAATAAATAGAAAATTTATTAAAATTCTTGCCTGTCTTATCAAAGTATAGTCAACAGTACAAAATCCATTTGCGGTAAATTGTAAAGGATTTTGAATCATTTGCATTAAAAAATGCAGTGCCTAAAACAATAATTATTCAATTTTTAATTTTTATAAAAATTTTATTATTGGGAAAAAATTAAGAAATAATGAATTAATATTACCTCTCCACGAGTTTCCGCGTGCATTGATATTTCTGGAACAATTTCTCCAGTTCGTAATACCTGGAGAAATTGCAAATATATCAATTACTCATTCAGGTTTATAAATTTAGAATCAGTAATAAAATTTATCTTTAAGATCAGATTTAAAAAATATTAGACTTTAAATTCTATGTTGAATGCAATTACTTCTGTGACTGTTGATGAGCATATACATGTAAGGACAAGTATCTTAGTAGAATAAAAGAAAATCCAACAGCAAATCGATACAAGTTCGTTGTAAAACATGTTAAATGAAATATTCGAGAGAAAAAGTCCAATATAAATGTTGTATATAAGTCCAGTAATTATTATGAAAGAAACTGACAGCGACAGGAGAATATGCGGTCCAAAGTCTTTATTCGAAATCCGACAAATCTTGATCATTTCTAAATGACATAATCTTCGAAGAATGATGAAAAAGAAAATATATTAATTTAATATCTCTATAAAACATTATACAAATTATAAAACAAAATCAATTACACTATTCAGTGATATTAATTTAACGTTGCTAAGCCATACCTAATTGTAGAAATTATTTTAATGTAATCAGTTTTTGAGGAAATATTAAGTTTGTTAATTTTCAATAATTTTATAGAATCTTCTTTGGAAAACTGATTACATCCCTTTACAACTAATATTAATGTCTCATTCATCTGTTGGAACCGTTCACCGGCGTACCTGAAAATATTGTATGCACATATGCAACGTAAAAATGCAATGTAGCCTTATTTCATAGACATTAAGCTGACAAGTGTGCTAAATAATTTTAAATTACCTTGCAACAGACAAAAACGTATGATCAGCCAAATGCATGAGTATAATAGGATAATGTGTAACATACGTTAATAGAATTCTTGTTCCGATCGGAGTACTTTTGATAAACATAAAAGAAGCATTTATAGATGTAATTATTATAAAAGTAATCAAGATAAAACTTGTCGTAATCGCGAGGGATTTTCTTCGTTTTTCGTAATTCCTCTTTATGCCTACGGTTTCCATCTTGTCATCTATACTTGCAAACGTCTCAAGAATACTTTTCGATTTCTGCAACAAATGCATCACAAATTATTTAAAAAAAAACTACACGCAGACAACACGCAAACATTTAGAATAATGTGACGTTAGAATAATGTGTTTTAATATATTTACATGCAGTCGCGTCAGCGCTGCTACAATGGTAGCCAGTGTTAGGACGCAATTCCCAAACATCATCGTTTTGCACATAAAGCGCCTCACAGTTGATGAAATTTCAAATTTATCTATTTCATATAAAGAGTAATATACCGCAACACCATAAATTATTAAATTAATCGTCGCATAAATATATGTCAGAAGCCATCTAGGTCGACCAGGAGGAAATTCAATGATTCCTATCCCAAAGATCGTATTCGGCACGCTCATAGGTCGCGCAACATCTATCAAAGACAGTCTTTTCGGCATCTTTGTTCCTTTAGAAGCTTTAAAACAAAGTACATATATTTAACATTTTACATCTGAATTTAACAAATAAAAGCAATACTTTTTTACAATGTATGCTCTGTAGGAACTGCTTTTATAACGTGTAGCTTGAACGATAATCATCTACTTTCCACCTTTGTATTGCACAAATTTTTGAAATAATTCCTTTTTATAATTACTAAAGTTAAAAAAAGTTTCAAAAATGAAATGTTTCTTACCCGAACAACGATTTATATGCATACACGCTTTCGTTTATTACATTTGATAGAAAATATATTTCATACAATTCACCCAGCACACGTTTCATACAATTCACCTATCACACGTTTCATACAAGTCACCTATTTGCCGTCACTTTCTTTTTGCTCGCGCATCGTTACTTGCAAAACTAATTCACCCCTCGATATTGTTTCAACTTATGACATTTTTGCGTGAGGTGTCTAACAATCCGTTTCTGTTTGCGTCGTATGTCGGTGAAAATACTTACAATGATTACTTCGATGAAATACGATTATCAGGTACGCCTGTTATTACTTTACTCAATAAAGCTGCTCCCATTGGATTAACCACTTAGAAATTGCACTTATGTTAATTGTTATTAGAAACAATAGTAATTATTAATACAAATTAGGTACGATAAATTGGTTGTGCAATGAAACAAGTTACGCTATTAATTTCTTTTCATTTATGTCGTTTATTAAAATTCATAGTAAAATATAATGGTCTCATAAAAAAGTATTATTTAAACATAATACTTGTTTAAGCAAAACATACGCGTATCAGATTCTTTTTTATATACAGTAATTAACAATATTTAATTAACAACGTACTTCATAGATTATTGGTTTTCTTTTTCCCGTATTTTATCATATTTTTAAACTTTTTCGGATTAATATCAAAAGCCTTCAATGTTTCTATTCCAATATTGTCTATTGCTGAATTATATTGCTTATTTTTATTCGATTTTCTCTTTGAATCCTTCAGTTCTACTTTATTTCCCTTTCTTTGAACAGCTTTATCCTGATTTTTGTTGTCTAAATCTTTGTTTTTCTTTTTCTTCTTCTTTTTCTTTTTCTTTACTTCAGGTTCTTCATTTGTATTTGTTTCTCCATCATGTTTGCGTTTTCTATTGTCTTCTTCAATTTCATTATTGCCATTTTCCATTTTTACATCTTTTTTCTTTGGAGATTCAACTTTTGATGTTGACTGCATAGATGCATTATGTGAATCGACCTCAGTTGTTTGTTTTTTATTCTGCAACACATGAACACAGTGTGAATGAAATTTAAAAATTTGAGTATACAACATGATGAAATGAACAATTTTATACTAAAATTTATACCTTAGATTTGTTCTTCTTTTTTGTAGAATTAGATACATCACTTTGTTCAGATTTATCCTTATTTTCTTCTTCTTTTTCTGAAGTTCTACAACAGTGAAACGCACACAAAAAATTAAAGTCATAAAGTAATTTTTATTCATTAGCTGATTTAATGTTTTTTTTTTTTTTTTGCTATAAATCAAACTATCAATCAATATTCTTACCGAAATAGACTTGGCAAAATTTTTCTCATTAATTTTTCATTGGCTCTTCTTTCTCTAAATACTTTAGCTTCGTTATATTCTACATGATCAGGTTTTATTTTCAAAGCTTTTTTCAACGAATACCATCTATTCAGTTCTTTGTCATCAGCCATTAAGATCTATAAAATATTATTTATATGTACGTGAATTTATATTTTACTTAATATAGATTACATTATGAAGAGATCATGTATATTGATTGTAAACTACCTCTTCTACAGTTAAGCCATAACTGTTCGGCACAACTTTGTTATATTTCATTCGACAAGGAAGATCGCCAATCATGTCTTCAAAATCTAAAGAATAGTACTGATCATAATATTCTTGAAAATTAGAATATTGCGATGGATCATATTTGGGTTTCTCTTTTTGTATCATTTCAGCAAACTTTGACTTTCTTCTTCGTTTTCTTTTCTTTGTATTATCTATTAGTTCACTTTGTGTATTTTTGGTTGGATCATAATCTGCATCCATCTGAAACATATACATAAGTAAATATAATAGTGAAATAATTTTATAAAAAAAAAACAATAGTTTATTCTCAAAGTGTGTTTTATTTCAAGAAGACATAACAGGAAGAAACAAAACTCGCCCAAGCAAGAAAAAATCATCAAATGAAAAAAATTATTATTGTACATACATTAAAGTCATTATCTTCACAATGAGGTTCTTTATCATTTTCACCATCATCATTTTCATTTAGATCATAATAATCCCAGTGTTTCTCAATGTCTAATTCTTCATCAATAGTTGGAAATTCAGGTTTAGCTTCTTCTGCAGGTTGGGCATAGTAATCATCATTGTATAATTCTTTCATTTTTCTTTCATGCTCTTCAGGATCGAATTCACCTTCTAAATCCAAATCTTCAAACTTCAGGTTTTCATTACCTATGTAAAACATACAAATAATTGTTATTTTAAAAAAATGATTACTTTCTTAATTATATCAATCAATCAATCGCTCAAAAATATCTATTTACAACTCTCTTTATGAGGAATTAATTACTAAAATATTATACCCACCACTAATTTCTTTTAATTTGTCAATTTTTTCTTGAATTTCTTTTCGCTTCAGAGCTTGCAATTGTTTCATTTCAGCCCTTCGACGAATTTTTTCTTCTTCCTTTCGTTTTTTCAACTGCGCTCTTTTTTCAGACCTTTTAGTATCTTTTTTTCTCAATGAATTTTCCATTGTACGAGGATACCTGTAGTAATCAAATATATAATAAACAAAGTTTACTGTTTTTGAAGTATATATTTATTTATTATATTTCTGTATAAAATATTACAATACCGTTTAATGAATTCTTGGTCAGGTTCTTCATATCTGAAATTATATTTATGCTCAAATTCCTCTTGTTTTTCAAGATTTTCATCATCTTCGGATAAATTCTCATCACTGCTGTGAATTTCATAATGTTCATCTTCATATTCTCCAGAATCCTTATCCAAAAATTTTTTATTTAAAATGTAGTCTCTCAAAAATTGTTCATCCTTATCTAAGTTCGGGTCACACCAATAATCACGCAAAGGTTTTAGTTCTAATTCCTCTCCAGGATTAATTTTAACTTCTTGTCCTTTTAACCATTCTTTGTAATCTGTTTCTTCCTGTATTAATAATTTAAATATTATGATTAACTTGATTCATATTATTCAACGTATGATATAATAAAATAGTTTCGTTTTAAAAACACAATTAATATAATCATAATTTGTATTTAAACAAAATTAAATTGTTGTATCTACTATCGTTATTAATTATTAATAATTAATTATTGACTCTGCTTTTTTTATTTATTCTTTTTTCTTTTCAGTGTAACTCACCTTTTGAATATCTTTTTGTAATTTCTCTTTTGGAATCAGTAATCCTTCATCGTCATCATCTTCTAAAACCTTTTTAAAATCTTCTTTGATCATTTCTTGTTCTTCCGCATAAGTAGGCTTTTTTTTAACTTTGCTCTCGTTCTCATTGTTTAACACCCCATTCGTTTCTAACAATATTTTCCGTTCATAATCTCTCAAAAATAATTGTTCATCTTTCTTTTTCTTTTCTTTCTTTATTTTATTATTATCCGCATTTTTATGTTCAAAAAATTTTACATCTTTTTGATAGATTTTTGGATCTTTACTTTTTAAACATGCTAATGTTTTCAGAAAATCCTTTTCGTCCCCGTCATCCAATTCCTAAAAAATAAATAAGTATAATGGATAATTTTTAATTTGAAAAATTATATTGCAATAAAAATTCTTTGGTATTACTTATCATAATATGAATTAAGACCTAATAAAATTATAAAATTACCATTTCATCATCATCGTCGTCATCATCATCATCAGAAGATTCAGAAGGACACTCTCCTGATAAACCATACTTTGTTTTAACTGTAAAATAAAAAAATTATTAATTTAAATGTTCCACATATTAAATTTCAAATTAAAAATAAATGAAATAATTATTAAATAATAATTAATAGATAATTAGCGAAATAAAAGGTTTTTAATTTATAATTAACACAATTTATATATAATGTGTTAATATAATTTAACTTACACTTGTTAATTTCTTCTTTTTTCCTCCAGTTGTCATAATTTTTAGCATAATCTTTGTTAATGGTTAATTCTGCTGAATCTTTCTCATTCTCTTCGTCCTCAAATAATTTTGGCATTTTTTATTACCTTAGAAAATCACTTTCATAAAAATATGGAAAATTATAAACACATTTTTCTCATGTTTCTAATCGGAATATACAGGTTAGTGTTGACATTTTTACCTAGTCCACCATCTAGTGAAACATAATAGAACTAAATTGAATGAAACAGCGCATGTGCAGATACTTGAGATGTTGCGCGGGAACAGAAAATCACCATAAATATTTTCTTTGTCCTTATAAACCGTTGGTTCATTCTTTTTCTTGGAGGAAAGAAAAGTTTAATATACCTGATTACCAATTTTTACTATTTTTGCTGAATTTTAAAAACATTATTTTAATTGTAACACAAATAGCAATTGTTGATAACAATGGCTGTTGTACCAAATCAACAATTAAATCTAGGTATATACATTTATAACCTTTACTTTAAAACTAATGGTATTGTAAATATTAAATATGATGTGAATATTTTATATATTATGAACAATAATTTAATTTAATTTACAGATCAAGCAGGACAACAGAGCTTTGTACGATTTTTTAGGAGCTTACCCGAAGTAAGTAACTATTTAGTAAAAGAATTAAAAATATATTTTTATTTGTAATGTAATTATAAATTAAATAAATTAATAGATATAAAAATGTGACTTACTGATATTAAACTATCTAATTTTGTAAATATTGTTTAATGATATGAAACAGTAAATTTTGAGGTTTATAAGAACACATAAGTTAATTTTGTAATTATTTATTTCTCATAATAACGTACATACTCAATAATTTTTGTATATAATTGTATTTTCGATACAATTTACATACAACAGAGTTAAAATACTTATATTCTAACAGTGTTTAAAAAATAACTTAATAACTCATGTCTTTTTTTATATACATTATTAGACAGTAAGTAAAATTAATATATAAATTAAAAGAAATATGGCTAAATGGAATTTACATTCAAAAAAAAACTCCATATTTTAAGTTTTGTTTTATAACATGAAATGATTTTCATTTTTTAAACAAATGCTATTAGGTCTCAAATTTAATGCATATTTAATGAGTGATTTTTAAAATAATTATGAAATAGACAAAGTTTCTTATCATTATAAATATTATTAAAAATATAATTAAATTCAATTTTCCATATAAACTTGCCCCCTTATAAAGTTTTTTTATTTTGATAACTTCAAGAAGAATGGAAACCCTTTATTATTATAAATTTTAATTTATGATTACTGAACTCTTAAATCTTTTTTAAAAGTATATTCAATTTCCAAACAGAGAACAAAAAGAATTTATATATTATCGAAATATTATTTTTTTAACTTTTTCTGTGATACTGCGAGGAATACTGGGCATGGCTTTCTTCGCCAACACAGTCAACACCGTGCGTGTGCCCTAAATCCAACATGCCAACGACTAATTTTTCACTCGGTGTTCCAAACGATTGGGCTCCACTACTTTGTGACTGACCAACAAAAGTGTTCCTTCCATGATTGTAATAAGAACCATGTTGAGCATATCCAGAGCTTTGGTAAGATGAATCATGATTATTTAACTGCTGTTGCGCTAGTTGCTGGTGAGTCAATTGCTGTTGTTTCTGCAAAATTCCATCAGTGCCATAATGAGGCTCAATGCTTTCCTTGTAATGAGAAGATTGACTATGGTGTTCTTCATACTTCCTCACGTGACCACGATTACTTTGTGGCAATGTTTCTGCCAAATTTCCAAACCCTCTATGTTGACTTCCAGTTAAACCACTACCATGAATCAAACTTTCTTCTCTCAAAGATGCGTGGTCAGAGGACACTCTGGTGTTACTATCTCGATTTAAATAACTACTTCTCTGCGGATGCTGAACTTGTTGTTGATAAGAACTTTCATGAATGCCTCCGTAGTTTTGCGAATCAGACCTTAAATTATAGTGTGTACTTGTCGTTGGAACTTCATGGACTTGTTTAGAAGATTTATAGGCATTTAAATGTTCACTTGTGGAAGTTTCAGAACCAATGCCATATCCTGACGAACTGCCTCTATTACTATTCAAGTACTGCTGCTGACTCTGACCGCCTTTGACTCCGGTATTGTAACTTGATTGATGACCATAAGAATTTTGATACTGCTGGGAGTTACCTGATACTAGACGACCTTCTGATCTGAGGTCATGATTAGCTTGGTGGAGTCCACTAGATACTTCTATATCTCCCCTTCCAATAGCACCGACATGTTGGGTGTCAATACTACTTACAGCAAATGGAACCAGACTGGAGTAGTTTGCAGTATAATTTTTCTTGTAATATTTAACATGAGTTGGTCCCGTTTGAACTTGACCATGTTCCTCGTACACTCTCTCTTGACCGCCGCCAACCTTAGGCCTAGTGCTTATAGGATGATTTAGATCTAAAGTGTTTTCAGCGTGACCAAAGTCTTCCAGCCGAGAACTGACCGCAGAATGATGTTTGAAAGAGTTTTGACTTGCTTCCATTATTCTTTTGAGTTCATCAAACGCCGTATTTGAAGATGCCGCTAGAGATTGCATTTTTTGGGCGTGAGACTGAATAAAGGCAGCATGCTCTCTGTTTGCTGTCTGAAAGATATCTGCACCTGAAGATAATCTGTGAGAATTGTAGTTACTTAAACGATCACTTGACAAGCCCGTTCCTAATGCATCAGCCGATCCAAAGGAGGCGCTGTAATTCTTTTTAAAGTATCTCAATTGTTTGGAATCGTCAACATATTGACCATGCTCTTCGTGAATTTTGCCGCGACCCCCATCGGTAACGAATTGATTGTGTTCAGACCAATTTCCTGGTCTTGTGTAATCAAGATTTTGACTAGCTCCACGTAGGCTGGCTAATCTTTGATTTAAGCAGGATTCGATACAGCCATTTGGATCTGGAGCTGATAATATGGGAGTGCACAGGAGAAGGAGAACGATTATTCTCGTCATTGCAATTGGCACCTGAAAAAAGTAGTTTTTTTTTCTTTTTAGAGCATTATATTTCTTTTTAGAGCAATGTGTTGAAGTTAATTAAATAATTGGCATTTTCATTTAAATTTTAATATAATTTCTTTTAGTTCTTTTAAATTCTGATAATAAAATTGTTGTAACTGGTTTGCTGATTGAAAGAGTTTATTTGAAGTCTTTCTAAAAAAAGTTTGGCGATAAAATGATGATGAAGTACTTTCTTAAAATATTTTTAACATAAACATTATTTTATCACATTTTTTTACTAATTTAATTTGAAAATAGATTACGTGTAATACAACAACATTCGTGATATTGATAGAGTTTCAGTTCAGCGTGCAACAGTTTAAATTGTAAATATGATAAAAGAGGAAAAGTGAAGAGGATTAAATTTAAAAAATCGTTTTAAGTGTATAATAAAATTATTATATTAAAAAATGTTACTTTTGAATAATTTATCTTTTTGCAAATAATTATATCAATTAATAATAGAAAAATAAAATAAAAAGAAGTAATAAATAAAATAATAAAACAATCAATGCAATTAAATATTAAAATGTTGATTAAAACAATTGTTTGGTTTCATATACAATATTATATTACGTATATAAATTATACAATGATTATATAGAAAATGTTTATAGAATATTTGTGGAAGTATATGAACGTTGGAAATTCTACAATAGAACTTTCAAACAAATGTATGTTTCACAAATGTAATTCAAAATTATTTACATATTGCACGTAGAACAAAAACGAGAATAAAAAAATGTGAATGTACAATTAACTTATGTAGAATTAAAAAAATATAAATATTCGTTCTGTTTAATGAAATTCCTAATAAACTCACCTTCGTCAGAGACAATGAACAGCACTTAAATTTTCAAATTAAACTTAGTAATCAATAAATTTTAACTATGGCTCAAACAGACAAAAAAGCAGATCCGTTCATTAAAACTGTTAACAGATATGTAACTGAAATGTTGGATTGCGCTTCCACTTACATACTTTTTCGTCGCCCCCTCTCATCTGTACCATGACATTGAAATCTTTCTTCCCCATTATCATTCTCTTTGATAATTTCTCCTTCTGTGGAATTAATCTTTCCGACTTTTCAATCATGTCAATAAATTGTACACAAATTTACAGCTTTATTTTTTAAGCTTTTTTTTTTAGATTAGAGCACAAATTTAGGTAACAAATAATTTATAATACTGCAATTTATAAGAAACTCATAAATTAATGTAATTTATTAAAGCAAACATTTCAATCTTGAAATCAAATTGCGTAAGATTACAATGAATCAAAGAATTTTGATAATTAATTTGATGCAATTTAGGGCTGAATAATTATTTAGTTTTAAATAGATATTATCATTTTTCGTACATGGGCGCCATGAACTTGAACATTATTTGGGTTTTCCTGCTAACCTACTTTTCTAATAAAATATAACACAATTTACACGAATTCGAATCTTTTATCTCTAAATTGCTGTAAACAGATTCCACATCCGTTGACGTATGATTTGTATCTTCTGAAATTCGTTTTTCTATCAAATTCACATAATGCGTCAATGAGATTAAGGCGAAAAGATTTGGGAATATTTATTGGAATCGTCAGAATTTTCTATCATAACTTTTACCCATCGATATGCATCTTGATACTTTTAAAATTAATATTCAAAAAGTTACAACAATACTTTAACTTTTACATATACTACACACTACATTACATACACTATACAATACAAAAATAATTTAACTTTTAGTGGTAATTTATTAAATTTTAGAAAACTAACGGAACCCTTTACAAGATTTATTACTTTTTTAAGTAGTTATTGCTGTGACACGATTGTGATAATTTTAATGTATATTTTTATACGTCATCTAATTTCAAGGTTGCTGCATTTTTATCTTTAAAATGAATGATCTGTTTTGATGCTCTCTTTCACCCTTCAGAAAGTACTTCAAGATCGTAATAAATCAAAGAAAATTTATGTCAATTATTCAGATAAATGACATGTAGATGTTCCTTTATTCATTTTAATTATTTAACGTACAATTTCATTGATTAATAATTTAATTAATAATTGAAATACTAAATGTAAAAAAAAAATTAATCTAAATTTTACAGAAATTTTATTAACTTTATAAGTAACAATTACAATTATATTATGTCTTACAATGTCTGATAGAATAAAATAGGGATAATAATGATACATGTATTCCTTTAAATATAACATTTTTATTTATTATCATAATTACAGTTGTAGAAACCGTTCTTAATAAATATTTCATTTTTACATAGTAACAATTAAACTTTTATTATTTGCTGAAAAAAGGTAATTTTAAAATTGTAATTTATAATGAGGTGAACTGACACGAAATATTTATTCAATACATGACAATTAACTTAAGATAATGATTATATATTTATAAATGCATAATATGAAATTTTTGGGTAGAAGTAACCATCATTCTGATTATACAACGTGCGCGATAAAAAATAAATGACGCTTATAAGTATGGTTAATGTTCACAATACATTATTCTACGCAGAAAGTACGTTAATAAATAATAGTGTATTACTGTTGTGCGCAATTTTACGAATCATGCGAGCGGGCGGTAAAGTAAAATTCAGATCTACAAAAATACTCGAGTAATGCTCGCAATTTTAGAGCTCGAGGAGCGGTCAAACTATTGCTATAAGCGGTTAGTTACACTATTGCCCTCTCCCAAGGTGAATAAAAAATTAAATAAAATAAATTGTCTATCGATATAACTTTTATTTAAAAATTCACATAATAGTTTCATAATAGTTTCATAATAGTTTGAATGTAATCACATTATCACATATTTATTTACAATATTATTAAGAAAAACTCACAATTAAATATATTGTGCACTAAGCGAATTGTGAATTGGTATAAACATATAATTATAAGTACTGTTTACCTTAGACAATTTCTAATGTATAATTACTACGATGATTAATATGTAATAAATGTATTGAAAAAAAAGCTGCAAAGAAATACGATAAAACTGAGATAAAACACGTTTACAATTCTAGATTCAAAATTAAGTAATTGAGACCGCAATCTCTTTTTTTTCATTTCGTTCACACTACACTGAAAAAAATATACTTCTTTCCCAATTTGAGTAAACGTGATCTGTAAATTTTGTACAAAAAGTTTGCAACTAGTACAAATATTCACTTTTTTCCTCTGATTGAATGGTTTTTTATTTAGTTTGATCACAATAAAATTCAATTTTATAGAAAAATTAAATCAAATTTTTATCCACGTAAAAATACTTTAAGTTTATTCTTTAAGCCTGACATTTTATTTATAAGCCTAGCCAACAATCCTGGACGCTCAGTTGCTACTTCAGATGGAAAATTTCTGTCTTGCCAGTTCGTCTGTTCTAAGGGTATGACTCTTTCATTCGAATTTTCGTTAATGGGCCATGAATTTTCGATTGTACGTGGAGTCACAGTGACACTTGGATTTACTTTAGTACTACTATAATCATAACCACGATCATTGTTAATTCTTAGCTGGTAATTACCGCTCACTTCTTTTACGACTCCAAATGTACTTTGTGTTTGTTGTAAATTTGCATTATTTTGTTGAGAATACTGTTGAGTTACTTGGTATTCAGGCTGTTGAATATTCATTTGCTGATTTCTTGTACGAAGTGAATCTGGAATTTGACCGTCTTGACCGCCAACATTATTGAATTGCTGACGATTGAACGAAGAAGCGTGTTGACTTCTAAACCTTTCATTTAACTGACTTCGCAACTCTTGAGAATGTGACTCACTGTTCACAGCTCCGGTATTCACTCGTGCGATCAGATGTGACTGAGTGTTTGTGGGATTACTGACAGGTTGTATATAACGCGGGCGTTCATTAATCATCAAATTACTTTCAGTGCGTTGGCTATTATATTGTGTATTTTGCGTATTTTGCGGCGGCCAACTGGATTCAGGTTTTGGTCTCTGTATGTTTTGAGTATTTCCTTGATTATTCAAAGGAATACCATAAGTTTGTCGCGGTGGGTACTGATTCGCATTCGCGTTACTTTGACGTTGTTGACCAATATTATAGCTATTTACTGTTCTTATGACTTCTGCGTTTTCCAAATCTTGAATTGGCTTAGCTGTTGTACTTATTTGAGAGCATGGAACAGGAATGGGTACACGTCCAGCAGTGGATGTACTAGAAGGATAGATGAAACATGTTACGGGTCCTTGTTCTTCGGCGCTTTGGGAATTAATTTTCTTATCGTAATTTACGCGATGTTGGTTCATATTGCTTTGACCATAATTGATTGGTTCCGTAGGAACCGGAAGCATTTCTGAGTTCCTATCGTGTACTTGACGAGGTTGTGAACTTGTAGGTAGAACTGGTTCATTTCTATGATTATAAGTCACAGTTTTGTCCACCCTGTGATCCAAAGTGTCTGCAAAACCTTGTCTGTAACCATACGAATTTTGTCTATTGTTTCCACTAAATGTTGATTCTTGGCCAACATTAATTTGAGTGTGAGGGTTCACAATTTGCGGACTACCTATATGTCCAAAATTCGCTACTGGTTTAGCCGTCGTACTGAGTTGAGAACAAGGAACAGTTATACGTCTGCTTGCACTTTTTGTATTTGAAGGACTGGGTGAGTTAATAACGCACATTGCAGGCTCTACATTCGTGGGGTTTTCAGTCCTTGGAGTGTGACTAAATGAATTCTGAGGACTTTTTCCATATTCCAAATTCATGCCAAGAATCTGCTGAGTAGGCGCAGTTTCAACAAACCCATGATTATAATTTACAGGTTTTTCGGTTCCCTCTGGTTTCGCTGTTGTAATCACTTGAGAACAGGGAACTGGTATCGGTTTGCGTCTTACCGTACTTTTAGTGTTAGAAGAAGGAGGTGGATTAATAAAACATATTGCTGGCTCTGAATTTGTAGTTTCTTGGATGTTTCGATTTTGTGGTTGTGGCTGATGATGAATAGGAATCTGTTGTGAACGGTAATTTAAATTGTCTGTACTTTGTACCAAAGGTCTATTAGAATCTCCATGAGGTCTTATATTTTCGCGTTCTCTTGTTTGTGAAATGATATGGGGATTTAGGTAAGGATTATTGTCATATACAGTCGCAGGTACTTGGAGTTGTTCGTTATTAATTTTTTGACCTCTTGTATAAAAACCAGACTGACTGTTTACTGGGGTATTACCCTGTTGATTATGATGATTGGAGTGCTGGTGGTGAAGGAAATGATTACTACGACTGAAATCTGATCTATCAGAATTAATTGAAACTTGTCCGCTGTAAGATTGTTCAGCGTTCAATGTCTGTTGACTGTCTCCAGCAACAATTCGTTTATTGTCAGTAATCGGTTTAGTAATATAATGTCCTTGAACTGCCCCAACTGGTTCGTTTATGACTCTGCTCTCTTGAAGACTACTTTGTTGTAAAATCTTATCACCTACTACTGGTCTCGTAACGTAATGTCCCGAGATTGACCCCAATGGTGTATTTCCTTGTAAATTTAAATTTAAATTCAAATTGTTTGGCTGAACGATCTTATCTTCTTTATAAGTTTGCTGGGTAAAATCTTGATGAGGAAAATTAATGTTTATATTTTTCATAATTGGTAACTTTTCAAAAGAACCCGCATACGAATTAACTGAACTTTGATGAAGCGAATCATACTGCTGATCAGACTTGTTAATTTCTACGCGCTGCTGTGAATCTTTCAATTTGTCTTGATTTAGATTGCCGTGTTGAGCATAGTACGACTCGTTCAACTGACTTAATAATCCGCTACTAATTTTGTCTGCTTGGGCACCTCTGTAACTACCAGTATAAGAAGGTAATTCTGCAGACTTCATGTCATCAGCTTCAGTGTGTCCCAAAAGTCGAGGTTTCTCGTTTGCGCTCTGTTCAAAATTTTTATTAGCAGTCTGACTTCTAAACTCAAATTTGCCTTCAATGGACGAACTGCCATCTCTTCCATGATATCTTGGATACCAGTTATTTCTAACCGGCTTTGTAATACTATCAGTTTGTTGATCTCTATTTGGTTCTACATTCTGATTAAATGAACCCCCAGTTCGACCAAATGTTTCACCTTGTGGAAGGCCAAAGCTACTAATTTGTTGAGAAAAATCTTGAGTTTCCTGTTGAACTAGATCTTCCAACTGATCCGCGCTTTGTTGTTCTGTCATATCGGCCGTCTGATC
>JABFOV010003773.1:0-15430 GCA_022817685.1 Aradophagus sp. ZL-2020
AAATCACTCTATCACAACGTACTTTTTTATAACTTTGAGGACGAAGGATAATTCATTATGCATCTCTAAATTGTATTCGCGGTCAATTATCGCGTTCGAAAGCACGAAATCTAATTGCACGAAAGTGAAAAGCTGTAATCAGTCAGTAAAAGTCGTGATTGACATTTTTTTGTTGTTTCAATGTCTACTGGTGTATAATATTGCTTTTGTAATTAATGTGAAATAAATTAATTACATTGATTTCATTAACTAATCGTTTTACGTTCTATTCAACGTTCACTTCTGTTGATTAGTTTAAGCTAATTAATATTAAACTGATTAATTAATCTTTAACGCCATCACTTTTATTGAAGTAAAAAGATAATGTCATTTATTTTTTTAATTATAATATGATATAATTGTTACATTCCATTGAAACATTGTATATTACATTATTATGATCGAATTATATGTGTACTTATGAATGATTTTTTTAATTTCAATTAATTATATTTAAGTACGCTGAAAAAATACTACCGTGGATTAACATTATTTCATTAGTAGCGTATACTGCCAAAAGTTTTCAGGTATACTATGTATATTAAGTAACATATGATTGATTTAAGTAAATTATGATTGGTTTATAAAATATTTTTGTGTACAATTTTATATAGACTTGATTTAAGGACAAATTTTAAGCGTATTGTATACTTTCCTGCAGTTGGGCATTTTTTCCGACGTATGGAAAGTTTATTTTACATAAATAAAATTTTATAAATATAATCGATAATCACTCTTTACCAAACTTCGAATTAAAGCAAAATATTAATGCGCTTATTTAACGTATCAAATGTTACACCAGCGGTGTAACTTTATTTAATATTTTTTAACATTTAAAATAGAATATTTAATTACTAAAATATCTTTTTTTGTAAAAATGAAAACTTTATGGGGCTTTGTTACATTTATCTGCACCAACAATCACAACGATTCTACTCAATTTCTTTATTAATGAAAATTAAAAAAGACAACAAAGTATAACTTATTGCAAATAACTCTATATAACAGAAGCTATATTTTGATTGAAGATCAACCAGTTTAACAGTTCAAAGTGGCTGACCCAGCTGCAATTAATGTTATCAAGGAATTACTTACAATGGCAAAACAATGAAAAAAGTGTATATACCAGAATCACACGAGCCGTGGAAGTTGTCGCTTATTCCAAAACTGAACGACACAAGGGAACATACTCACACTGGTCGCAGGTATGGAAATATATTATTGGCGTTGAACAAAATCCATGAAAAGCAGGACCAATAATGAATCGGATTTTGGTTGTAGCATGCACCGGCGAAGAGTCACTTGTATCGGGTAACGACAAGCGCGAGGAGAGACTTGGTCAGAGGGCAGGGTATCACATCGCGAACCACAAACCAGGTAGAAGTGGGTTGCTCGGACTCACCTAACCGATTCCAGGGTAGGGCACACTTTGAGTAGGTAAGTCAGAAGGTGACTGATGGTGGAGGTGTTGTGATGATTATATATAGTCCTGCTTAGCACCCTGTTCTAGGAAGGTCCGTGCCCCTCCACCGTGGCATCGGGGATGCTCACTCGGCTGGTTCGTCCTCCATCCTTCATCTTCAATATTCGCCCTCCCCCTCCCACGCCAGCCAGGTGGCACCGTGGCGCGTTTCGTGATTCTCCTTTTCTTCGGCAAGAGGGGGTCTCCGTACCGTCCCATCTCAGCGACGGACGACCTCACAACGGCGTAAGTGACCTGATGACGGGGGGATCTCCGGGAGATGCGGCGCTCGTGGGAGGCCGGGGTAAGTGAAAGTGAAATACTGTAAGTAGAGTATCATCTTCCATCCATCTGCAAATATACGTATATACGCAAACTCACACGTTCGGGCTTTTATTATGCGCCGAGGCTCCGCGCGGTTCCGAGGGCCCCGTCGGAATTCACTCCTGCTGACCTATAACATCATGCACAGTTTCATTAATAATATAATGGCAACCTTTTTTCTGCCGCGCAAATTGAAATTTCGAAACGCGGCAATCGTAAGTGGTTGACTGCAGCCGCGATTCGCGCTCGTCACTTAATGACGGTGGGAATCAAAGCAATGAATCGTTCGGGCCATTGATGGCCGTTTTTGCGAGCTTTCGGCCATTCGAGCGTAATCAATTATTTTGATCGATATGCCGCTGATAATCAGAAGTGCTACATGTGCCGTTAATACCGAGTTTACTTCCACGCGCCGTTGATTATGAAGGGATCTTTGATGCACGGAAATTTCGTTAATTTCTATTGAGAAATTTATTATACGCTTGATTACCACATTACGCTATTTCATGTGCATTCAATGCGTTTGGCGTTGGAATTGTAACTGAGATTCGACGGAGATAGAGAAACCCAAATGTTATAGTTTACGCGTCTGCGTAATTAGTAATTTGCTTCGTATTCTGTATGTTGCTTTGAAAAGGCAAATTAAATTCTTCGCATCGGTAGATTACATGGGATTAAATTTATCAAACGCAAATACGGTTCAGTTTCATCATCAGTATGTAGGGGAATTTTTGTCCTATTGTATATATTAATATTGAGCATAGATAAATAATTTTTCATTACAGTTGAGTGATTTTTTGTATCGGTGAATTGTGATTTAACCGATTTAGAATTCGTTTTGAATCGTTCGTTAAAAAATAATATATTACCAAGTTGGTCAATGTCAAATTGATTATTTACTTATTTTAAATAGGATTTAGTTGCTTTGACTATAATATTTCTCTCAGTGTTGAGTTACGTTAGTAAATCCTTTAGAAGCAACATGACTAATTGATATCGTTATTCATATTTCTGTGTTTTACACTGAATGCAATTTAGTTTCAAAGAAACGTGATGTCGTGTACAATTTTGCATTAGTTTTGATTGGATGACTCACCTATTACAAATTTTATACTACATGTAACACATCATTAACAATTAATGACGCTACTGTTAACATCATTATGTTGTTATTAACAAGAAAATATGTCTTATTAATACTTTTATTTTCTCTGTGAGAAAAGTGAGCCATAGCTTTATTGCATTCACTACATGGTTTATTGAAAATTTGATCGTTTAAGTTTAAGTTTAAGTTTAATTTTACGTCCAGCATTTTTATTTGAAAAAAATGTTGCCACCTGGCTTTAATACTGCATTAATACTGCAAAAGTCTAGCATTTGTACGTGTGCCAGTTTTATGCCAGACGCATGCCATTTCCAGACTTTCGAAGTCTTGCAGTGGTGTAGCATGTGTCTGGCATAAGTTTGACTCCCTTACAAATGCCAGATTTTAGCCAGATTAATGTCAGCCAGCTGGCAATATTTTGTTCTACGCGATTTATCAAATCTACAATCTGTTATCTAACTATGTATTTACTAAACAATTGAGTAAATTTGAGTAAATTTTGTAATTGAATGTAGGTTAAAAAAACGTAGTAAATACTTTAGTAATTTTTCTTGATGATCCAAAAAATAATCAATCACAGTATAGCATATAAAGCAAATCCTGTCATCGTAACAGTAAAGCCGATAAAAAACATTGTAATATTTCATGATAATGTGTTATTGATTGTCACTAAATTTATATTAAACGATTCTGTGGTCCATTTGATAATATGTGCAATTCTCTGCACAAAGGAATATTTTCAACGTAAAACGTTTCAACTAAAAACATTTAGATACTTACTTGCATTTTTTGTCTGAAAAGGTTTTTACTATGAATTGTCATTTGTGGCCTTTTCTGTTAAAAGTGCTTTAGAAAGACATTTGTTTTTGCTATACACTTTCAAAATGATCTCACAAAGTGAAGAGCATTTCGAAATAAAGTGTATTATGGATTATCTAATTCATCTTCATTATGATAAATTATGTTTGAAATGCATTCAATTCCAAATTTCCACACAAGTTTGTGGTAAAAATGAACCAATGATTTCACTCATAATTTTGAAAAAGATTTTTTGTTTAATCATAATATATATTAAACATTTTTTCCGATTAATTTATATTATGCGATCCGTTTTAGTTAATTTTAAAATAATTAAGTTGGAATCCGACTTGCATGATACGCAGAATATAAATATGATTTCATAAAATACAATCACTGATTAAGTACTCTCTTCATATTTATGCGCTGCATAAAATTCTGAACTTCTTGACGAATAGTTTTATTAGAGTTAGGAAACTGTACCGATAAACACCGAGTATTCAGTCAGTGACTGTACTTCATAAAATGATATTTTATCATTGAACATCTTAATTTTATTTTTACCATAACTTATTGTTAAAATATTTCTTCGGTAATAATTCCTCAAGCTATATTAATGGTAGAGAATAATTTTCTTAAGATTATGCAACAATAGTGTTTGCAAGATGCACTTATTAATTAAAACGATCAGGAGCCTGCATTTAATAAATTTCCGATCATTTACGACTTATAAACCGAATACTGTTTGTACGTGGCATCAGCACATATTTCGTGAAACATTAGAAAACGCACTGTGACGTGTTGTAATCAATTAAATACCAGTATCCGTGCGTGGATCTGACAGAGACAGCAAATTCGCACATTTATATGCCTGCATCTATTTAGCAGATGTTGCGCGAGGAAAATATGTTGGAGAAAAGCGTTCTTTGTGAGTGTTAACAAAATCTATTAAAAATGTCTATTCACGTTACGTAATTGTGTTAACGTTTAATAGACGTTACCTTATTATAACAATAAATATTTTTATTGTTAATTAACTTTGTTGCACCGCGCGTTTGAGCAGTCTCAAATCCGTGGGAAATACAATGTCCCATACAATATATCACGGTGCAGAAGATTAACCGAATTTTTTTCACCGCTGACAATTTCTTTTCTATTTCAAGCAACGGTAAGTAAGTGGAACTATAAAGCATAGAAACATTCATGCCAATGAATCGAAGTCCGTGATTTTGAAATAACCATTGTTAATGGTATCCATCGCGCAATTATTTATCAAAAACTAAATTAATAAGCCACGTTTTGAGTTCGCGTATCGATTACCAACGTTAAGCTCAGAGATTGTTTGCGATTTTATACATTTCCATAGATTTTCTGACTTTCTGTTTGGAACATAACACGGTGTTCAATTGCATCCTCGCCAAGTCATTAATATTCGTATATTTTTATGCGCTTTAACGAGGAAAATTTCGTCGGGGTATTACGTTATTGAATCGATTTTGAAACAGCTTTCAATCATTTGCAATTGTAATCCTGAAAGTGTAACAAATGACGACGAATAGTAATGCGAATTGTGTATAATTACGTAATTAAACGTTACAATTAACGTAATGCACTTTTTCGCCGCGCGTAAGCAAAATCAACGAGAAAATAAATAATTGAGCCATAAATCAAGGTAACTAGAAGCAGTCCCAACGTTCTAGTTGCATCGCGCGAGGGATCCTTCGCACATTTTGATTATTACGTTCTAAATATGATTTATGCCCTATCGTCGAATCGAAACGAAGAAACGATTACGAGACTCACGTTTTCGTACGAAATATGCAACGTTGACGGCTTCGTGACTAGCTGATTTCAGAAACACTTGATATAATCATGTCACTTGAACTCGTGTGATAAGTGACCTTGAAGTGCGCTTCATGTACTTTCATTTTAAAAGTGATAAACGTTCATCACGTATCCAAAGATGATACTCATAATTCATTCAATATGTACCTTTCAATAGCCTATAATCTGAACAATTTTTTTTTCTTGTCCTTTCATCGAGTTTGTTCATCCTTTGTATGTCATTGCGATTACAACAAAAAATTGAATAAATCTGTTAATACAGAATAATGAAGCTACTTAAACTTATAATTACAATATTGTTGTATCAATTAAATTTTTATTTCGAACTAATATTTTGTTTAATATTTGTATATAAAAATTTAAATTTAACTTAGTTAATTGAGCTGTCACCCATAGCAGACGTTAGCAATAATTTTATGAAATTTAAAATATGAAATTTGTAAAGTTGACATCTGATTCAAAACGACATTTAAATCAGCAAAATTAAATTCGCGAAAAAAATATATATACATATATAATGCCGAAACTGCATTCATTCAGCATTGTTATATTAATTGTCCGTAACTTGTGATGATTACTTAAAGCTCAGAAATAATTAAGTTAGACTTTAGTCGTAGAAATCTTGCATATTTTCGCACAATAACGTATCTTTTTTCAAATCAGTGTGATTTTCGCAATGAACGAAATTATCGGCGTATTATCGAAAGAATGCCACAATCTTGAATCGCAATTGTGCAAAATAAATAATTGATCATTACGATCACGCGCCACACCAAATCACGCTGCCTACAGTCACAGTATATCACTTCCTATATAAAGGGCAACATTTAAGGGCATAATTCATATGAAAATTAATCTCAAAATATAATTTGATTATTTACATTACGTTTATCATTCGCGTTGATTTTACGATCCACTTGTTTTGAAATTTCGGTTGTTAAATATGAAATTAAATGCTTAATTTATATCACACTAAGCGTTATAAATTTGAAATACGCCACTATCTGGAATTACTTTTTGGATCGAATATTTTTTTTACTAATACATTGATTTATCACAGTCATGTATGACTAATTCGATTTTTTCTGTATAGATAATGCATTAATTTATCGTAATACACGCGCATATTAATTAAGTACATTTAACGAATCTGCAATATTAATGTTGATTTGAAATATGTATCTGTTAAAATTATGAATTTTGAATTCATTATTTTTACGTTAAAGCTTAAGTTGAGTAAAGTTAGTAAAATATCAATTAAATTTGTTTCATTTGGCTCAAGGTTTCATTATTGAATACTGTTGTTGTATTGGCTTAGCATGTCATTTTTTATGACCAATGAAAAATACACTTCTAATTAAAAGAAGACACCTTCTGATTTCGTCATTGATCGATGCAAACAGGATGCTCACGCCAATCAGTTGACGGTTCCTAATATGGATGCGTCAGAATAATTTTTATAAGAGTCAGTAAAACATAAAGTTAATTGGAAATTTAACTACAGTTTTGACTTATTTGCCAACTGCAATATTTCTTGTATAAAAATAATAAAATTGTATTTAAAAAAATATTTCCGTTACTCAAATGGATATAAACCTTAATTGAAGTGATTTTCTGAATAATAGGTTAATAATTTTAACAATTTATTTCATTCATTTGTTGAAACTATTTCTCAAGTTTTTATTCTAAGGCACAATAAAATTAAAAAAAAATTGAAATAAAGCGGCCTTTCCTATAATATGCTAAATTTCTTTGTGATGTTTATTGATACAATTTTATATTTCTATTTTAACTGAATACAATATTGAATAGTGGCTCGATCACCGTTCACTTTTGAATGTAATAAGATTATAAGGCACTTTCAAAACATTTCAAGCATCGAAACAAGAGCTTTTACACGTAGAAGCGATTATTGACTTTCAAGGATGAGAGAAGTTTATATATTTCTGTCATATTAAAGGCTGATGACGAACCACTTGAGGTGTCGATTACCAGATACCTTAAGTACTCTGTTCTTCAAAATAAAGATTGACATTTTTATTTTGAAGAATAAAGTGATTAGTATTATTTCTATTCTTATAAAAATGTCGAAAAAGGCAAAATTGTATTCCTTAAATGATTATAAAATTTCTCTAGAATCCATTATTCAAAGATTTATTATGATTCATGATTTGACGATCGATCCTTAAAAGTCGAAATATCAAAACGAATACGCGAACGTTACGAGTGAAACATTCACAAATAAAACAATGAAGAACAAGTGATAAGTGCGATTCGTGCCTTATCGTTGAATATTTCGAAAGAATGGATATTTACAAATGAGGTAAACAAGAACGAAATTCACGATTCTTCGAGTTTTGCAATAATTGTGACCGATCAGTTTATCGTTAACGCCGTCGATTTATAAAACTGTCAATTTCCGAGTTTATAATCGTATAGCACTTCACACCTTACGTTATTATGCTTTTGCCATGGGTTCAGGAAATTAACGGTTGCACTATCGAATAATTGAGTTCGTTCCTCATAAATCATAGTTTCAACGGTGCATTTGGTTGTGTTGGCTTTGTTTTATGTTATTTATTAGCTTATCTTAACCAAAAGTTGTTACGGAACAACGTTATCTCAACTGCGAATGACATTTGTAGATTTTATTCCACATTCTGATATATACATATTCAAATGAACATTTTCGGTACTGATTCTGCAAATTTGTGATTAATATCTTTGTTACGCTAAGAGAAAAATCGTAATAAAAATTCCTTTTATACATTATACAAATTACTATTTTTGGAAGCAAGTTTGGGACATTTTAATTAAAAACATAAAAAATACACTACTTTATTAAATTGTTTTCAAGATTACAAACGTGCATGGTTTCAATAGCCATCAAATGCGGTGAATTTCTGATATGATCAAAAATTTAATTTAATAAAATTTATGTAATGTTTACATTAAATACATTTTTGAAAGTTTATTCAATTTATTATACACATTTTTTTTATTTCGTTATCTGTAATGTTCAAACGTGTTTTTAAAGAGATGAAGTATTTTAATGCTTGTACAATAATCAAATCACGTAATCAAAATTAAATACTTTCACTTGTAATATTATGAATTCTGAAATATTAAATAAATATAAAATGAAAATGTTTACAATTAATCTTGTTTTGTAAATCGGATTAACATTATTAAACTGAATTCAATTATTTATATGTCATTGCACCATCAACCCACATTAATTCGACGTTAAATCAATATTAATTCATCATATTTTCAATTCAATGCACTTTCATTCAAATTCAATTTAGAATCGAAGGTAAGTGGGCTAATAAAAAATGTTTACTTAACAGGAAAATTGGATAGATGTTCGAAACGAAATAAATTAAGCATCAAATTCAAATTAATATTAAAACTTTTTCACTGTTCTCATAACAGTCTCACAATACAATGCAATTAATATATCAAAATATTAAAACGGATTTCCGAAGTATTTGCATAATTTAACTTATTTACACTCAAAATGTATTACGTTCATTTATTAATAATTTAAATTGCAGTAAAACGATAAGTTTACGAGATCGCAGAAATTCGGTCGTACAACTTTAAACGATGTGCCGCGTGTAACGCGAGGAGTCCTGTTTATAAATTATAATTAAGTTTACGTCTAAGTAGGCCACAGTATCGCGAAACTATAATACATTAAAGCGGCAGTTAGTCAAGTCGAACGCCGCGGCGCTTATTCGAATTCAGGAAGAGCCAAAAGTTCGACATCGTTGTGTCAAAAAACGAAGCAGCCTGACACGCGATACTCCGTGCAACTCGTACCGAGAATCTCGGATTTACCGCGTTTGCTTAATTGCGAGACATTGCGTTGCGGCGCGTTGTATTCGTAGCATCGTTATTGCGAACCACGGGCATGAATATTCCAATAAGTGAGCCACTATTCGGAAAACAATCGAAAATCCCATCGAACGGCATCACCGACTATAACAGTCTCACATCGGATAATAGCTTAGTGTTTTAATGCATGAATCATTCAATTAGTAATATCAACACAAACGATTTACTGAGACGTATACTTTTATTAATTTCTTCGTCTTTTGTTAACATCGAAACAAGTGCAATATTGCAGTTATAGTTTCAAAGTGTATTAATATTTTTCAAAACCTTATTATATACATTAAGAAAAATAAAATTACGAGATGCATTTTTATGTATTTTTCAATACAGCGGTTTATTATAAAATATTGTAAAATGTTTAAAATATTATCAATCAAATGCATTAGTTAAAGAATTATGACTGAAAGTACAATTTTTTATTTGATATTTTATTTGATATTTGTTTTAGTTTTAATGTGAAAAAATATCTCATAGATTTTTGTTAAAGTTTCCTTTGCAAGTTGAAATCAATTAGATCGGAGGAAAGATGTTTGAAGATCCGTTTGAAGTGCGGCTTGCAAAACTCTTTCATTGACGTTGATTTCAAAAATTAACATCCATGGTGTATTCCTTTCCAGGCTCGTGGATTAGAAGACTTTATTTTGCAACGGTGCCGAGACTTCTCGCGCTGTCTCGTTAACACCGTCAGTGAGCCGACGCTGAAAGAAAGCGAGGAAGAATTTTACGGACTTCTTCTATAATTATACAAGGTAAGGATTATTTGATCAAAGTGATTATTTCGTCGCTAACAATACGCGCCATCAAACGCTCACTTTTTTATCATTCTGCAAATACTGTACAATCTATAAACAATTCATAGTAATTTTAAAAAATTTTTTAAATAAACTGTAAAACTAAGCTCCGACAAAATTGATTTAAATTCTACAGTATAAATAGTATTTCAAACTTTTTAAAATAAAAACTTACGTGTTTAGTGTATCAAAACGAAATTTTACGAATTTAGGCACTTGATTCCGAGTGTATGATTTTTTATAATATTTCAAATTATGCAGATAATGATACGATAAAAGTGCAGTAAAAATTATCAATTAAAAAAATGCAATTTATTAATTTTGTTTACGTGAATATTTGTGTGCCTCATCTTTTTGTTCGGAACCTTAAACTTACGTTACTACTCTTAATATTCTATTTAAAAAAGTTTAATCATAAAACGAAGACAGGATTTGAAGTGACTTGTGAGTGACATGCGCAGTGCGTAGGAAAATAAGTTTTGTTTCCTTTTGTTTCATAAACCTAGTGGGCGAATGTTGCGATACTACGGAGTGTTATACAAATATATTTACACGCACTGCATTCGCTACATTGCTGATTAATGATCTTTCTGCAAACAAATTGCTAATGGGATTCAAATAAATCATTTTATCCAGAAGCGAAAGTCGCATTATAAAATAATAGAAAGACTCTTTATGACTGTCAACCGTAATCCCATTGATCGATTTATTATCAGTCAATTATAATTATGTTATTGATTGGGTAACTTTCAATCCTTTGAATAACTTCGTCCAGCATTTATATAATACAGCTTTAAATACCATTAGTTTAATTTATTTTTATACGATTTTAATTGTTTCAAAGCACATATGTAGATTCTTAAAAAAAATGCGTATAATACATTGCAAAATTGATGGTCTGTATTTCAACTTTGCGAAAAAGAATCTGTACTGTGAGAAAGTCAACTGCAAAATAAATATATATCTCTGTCGTTAACCTGCGGCGCACCTTTTGCCATAACGCCAGCGAGATGATTTTAAGCGTTTAGCGCTGTATGAGGAAGCGTCGCATTAATGATTGATCTCGTGATAAGGGACATACGACATTTCGAGTTAATCAAAATCACACAATACGACTCAGACAAAAATTGTTTCTCGTAATATCAGCATTTTTTCACATAAAGATTCCATTTTAAGTGATAAATTTTATACGAAAATATTAATTTTTTAAAAACAATCTCCATTACTTCAACATAAAATTTAAATTATTTCAGGTCAGTTGTATTATGTAGCTCCAAATTTTTGTTTCACAATTTTGAACATAGTTTGAATTAATTTTATAATTTTTCACTAAAGTTTATACATTGTTTGATCTCATGAACGTTATGTAAACTTACAGTCTGAACATTTGCAATTTTCATGTTATAATTAATTAAATCGGTCGAAAAAAAGTAAAATTGAAAACATTGTTTAATAATTGAAGCTGTATTATTTTAAACATGAAAATAAAAAAAAAATATTGCTCCGATTAAAGATACTATAGTCTATTAAATTATTTTTCCAAGTGAGCTAAATAATTATTTGAACATGCAACAAAATAACTCGATCTACACTGTGAGAAAAAAGTATGTAAAAATTACAATCTTTCTAACAGTTCGAGACATGAAAATTACTATTAAAAATAAAAGTAACCTCAACTTAAAATGACGTTTTCATTATTATTTTATAGTAGTTTTCATGTTAAAAGACTTATGTTCTCAAACTGTTAGAAATATTGTAATTTTTACTTTCTTTTTTCTCTCAGTGTACTTACTCATACTTTGATTAATATAACTATGAAACAAATTTTACGAAACGAATGTAAGCTCATTGTTTTCGTCACTTACAACAATGGCGCGTTTGTTCGAATTGTTCGAACTCCCCGATGAAATCTTTGAACAACAACATTACAACCTTTAACGCCAACGAATGTAATTATAACGAAATCACGGGACATTTTATCGACAGCCTACTTATATCTCAAACCGCGCGTAACAATTGACAAGCCCAAAAATATAGTCCTCGAGATCCGGGAATAGGGTTAAAAATTTTCGGTGGAGATTGGCGCATGAAGGAAAGGCATTTCCAGCGACGCAATACGCGATGCATTCATCGGGTATCACCCAAAGGATCAAGAACAATGCCACGTTTGTGGCATCTAAATGTTCAAAGATCAAAAGAATCGTTCTTGAATGTACTAATTAATCATCTAGCTGAAATTGTCGGAATGAAAAAAAGAAAAAAAAAAGGAATAGAAATAGAAAAAAGGCCAAGAAGTAGTTCTTGATTATAGGTTAACAGTTGCCGATGGATTGAGCAAGAGCCGTCATCGGCGATGAGCAATAACGCTCATTGTGCGAATTTTAAAAGTGTCGGCTGAAACTTTATAGACGAGCGATCGGTTTTTTTTCTTTGCGGCGATGCGCGTAACGCGAGTATAGACAACAATCGCGAACCCACGATGTCACAACGTCACGTTAATGTAACGATATTAAACCCAGTTTGCTAATTGCCGAGTGATCCGTCGACTATCTCGCCTCGTTATCTCGATAAGCGCGACCTGACGAAGTCGCGAGCCGAGCGGGAGAAGAAGAATCGGAGAAAGCCGAGCTATTAAGCGCGCCCCGGACGCAAAGGTTGCGTTTCAGGTGGTGTGATACGAGCTAATAAAAATGGCCACTAAATCTGTAACGAGGTAACGAGCGAGGATGATTATTAATTACGCCAACGGCGCGGCAATTTACGATTTTGACATTTCGCCGTGCGAGGCGAAACAATAGATTTTATTGATTTTATCTTAATTATATCTTTCCAATTAATTGTTTGATTGCATGTTGATTCAGCTGAAATGTTTCATCAATATAGACGCGTCTCGCGGAGGCATTGTAAGTTGGTAGCGTGACCTCTCAGTCGTCGCATTGACACATTGACACGTCCTCGGGAGATGGCCGCAAATGAGAACGTATTCGACTGAAAAGCCGAGCTCTGGGGAAAACGCCGACTCGTGACTGACAGTCCAGTTCATGCCGCGGCTGCGAATGGATCGAGCCATCCATTCGTCAGTTGCTTCATCGGCTTGTCCTTATCGCGGCTCAGGTAGACAAAGAATCGTTTATATAACACTTATTCCTCGCCTGTGATTTTTGTTAAACTCGAATTATACATTTCGCGCCGCTTCGAAGCTAGCCGAGACAGGCGTTGTTACTGCAACGAGCCCCGAACTGTTTACCAATTTGAGCCGCCGATGATTACGGAAGCGCGAATTTCGATATGTTGCTTTGGTCCTGCAAAAAAGAAATTATTTCGTTACAATGTTGTTTTGCTTATAAATAATTTCCACTGAATCTGCTTCACTAAAAAAAAAAAAAAAAAAAAGTTAAAAAAATGCAAATTGTGGCAGCGGGCTACCTACCTTACCGACTGCGCCAAAAAACAGTTCACCTTTATTTTCGCGCCAACTTACACTCTCCTACTCTTACAACCAAACGCCCTCTTCCGCGATCTCAAGGATGTTTCACGAAATTTGTAACTTCCGCAGCGGAAGTTACAAATGTCCTCGTGTAATATTTTTGTTGCGCGCATCTCGGCCAACTTTTGAAACCCAGAGCCGCAGTCACAAACTCGCATTGTCCGCGTGGCCGTAGTTCCTTTGACGTGCGGTAAGAATATAATCCAACAGTTGAAATTCCCTAACTCTAATCTAGGTCATATCGCGATGACGAATCGCTCTTCAATTCATACGTGGATGAGGACGTGACAGGCGAACGGTTTACGTATATAAATCAGACTGAAGAATTGTATTGCATCGCTCGCAGACGCTTTTAATGTATTATTTAGGTATGTGCATATTAAGTACATGCCTTTCGGTGAGATCACCGGCACGAATGCTGCGGCAAAGAAGCGCTGATCTCTCGTCAGATGCAGCAATAATGTCATGTCGTTTCCGATAATGCCTCGCTAGCGTACTAGGTACCTACCGCGCTTCTCAATCGCGGCTGTAACTGCGTCACTTTTCGTAATGAGCGTGAACGTACGGATGTTATTCCATATTTACTGTCGTTATAATCCATGTGTTTCCGTTCGCAAGTGCGCCTTTCGTGGCGCGTTAAGAAGATCACACGTGAATCACTAATATAGATTACAACCGAGCAACTTGACGCTATTAATTATGAGCGAATAAAAACGGAAGGTCCGAAAATGTGTGTTAAACGTAAGCGAATGAGATGATGCTTTGTTGTGACGGCGTGGTGTATCACTTTGTTCTCCTAGCAACACAATTTATCCAACTTTGCCGTCTTTGTTGCGTTAACAAAAGTTCTTCGCTGACCCAGTTTTTACATGGCGCTTGTTTCAACGTCGATACAAATTGGCATTGTCGTGTTTCGATGGCTTTTCCACAAATCGCGAAGCCGGCATTATGCTCGTACTTTGTTTTAATAAAAACGATTTTCTTATTATGAAGTTTATAATATTTGTAAAAGAGAGAGTTAGTTTGGTTTTAGCGTAACACGGAATTAGGAAATTGCATTGTAATCAGTTTTAATTGCAAAATTGTTCAGCTTAGGTTACTGTAATCATTTCATTGCAATATTTTTATCTTTTCTCAAGTATTTTCAATTTCTAACAACATTTCGTTGAAGGTGTGATGGATAGAAATAATTTCTATAAATTTTTTTTATTTCATATTATTTGGAATAGGTTACATAAAATTGAATTTTATGTAAGTAATACCTCTAATGGATTATATTGCTTGTAGTGAGGAATACAATTGAGTAATTATATTGCGCGGAGGTCAGCAGGTCGTATGTCTGGTCAACAGTGACAGCTGATTTTGTGTACCTTCTTGTATATTTACTTAATGAATATTGAGAAAGTCGCAGAATCGAAATTTATATTTACATTCATCTAAATGAATTATTGAATAATAAAGGCTTCTGGTCTTTGAAAAAAATGTTAGAAGTTATAATTTTTCTACAATTCTGTGAATTCTTTCGTATACTATTTTATATTAACTTTCTTTTTGCATAATTCTGTTACACTTCCCGAGTAAAAAAAAATTCATCAATTTTCGATCAAAAATTGATCAAAGTAAATAGATCAAAATTAGATCGATCGAGTGACACCTCAGCAGATCTAATAACTATATTT
>JABFOV010003774.1:0-15424 GCA_022817685.1 Aradophagus sp. ZL-2020
TTGTATGTTTGAATTGTCATCAATGTTTAATTTTGATCATGTTTAATTCTGATTTTGAAATTATATTTGTCGTATAATTCTAAAAGTTTTTCTATTTTTATAATTTATTATATTATACGTTTACCAGCTAAAAATTAATTTTTTTATATTTGTTTTCTCATTAGTATAATAAATAAGTTTTTTATTTTTCTTAATGTAATTAATTATTTTTAATAATTTAAAAATTAAAAAAAAATTTATATAGATTTATAATAATAAAACAATAATGTATGTATAACAAAAATCACACATCATATATATGGCGCGCGCGAAGCGCGCGCAGTAATCTAGTAAGTGAAAATATAAATGAAAAAATGAAATAATTGTAGTTTATTATTTTACAGTATTAAGTAGCAATATTCAATTCATTTTCAGTTTGAAATCTGTTACATTATTAATGTTATGTAATACTTGATTGCGATCAAAGGGTTTGCATTAAATTTACTAATTTGAAAGGTTGATATAATAACATGTCAATTGAAGTAAGTGCAGTACACATTACTAGTATGTGAGAAAGCGTAGCGAAATTTATACTGAATAAAATTTTAAAAGATAATAAGAATTTATGAAAACAATAAAATTGTGATATGGATTGATTTGTCATAATTATAAAGAAATATCATAATGCTGGGATGACTTCATCGGTCGCCTTCATCAATGCAAGTTTTTTTATCGCGTTTTGAAGGAAATTGACTTTACATTTACATTGGAAATCACTTTACAGTTCAAGTTTCTGGTACGTCCCGACCTCTAAGGTCACTTCGACTATTTTATTTTTTATGTTAACGCTATTTTTATGAAAGTGGACGTAAACGCAGAGTAAATGAGTTGATCATAAAAATTAAGACTGTGTTTCTACGTTGTCTTTTTTTTAATAATTTTTAATGTTACGTTGGTATTCCAAACTAAATTTTAATTGTATATATTATATATACTTTGAATTTACAGGTTGATTTTTTACAACGAATTAATCAATTATTGCAAAATATACACAGATTACAATTTTAAGGTAATTCTTAATCTTCGCGACATATCTTGCACGTTTTTCAAACTGGTTTTTTCCGTGCAGGATTTACGTGGGATTAAAGTTGCACAATTGGCATATCTACATTTATAAATGAATATTTGAGCTTACCTGACACTCGTAGGTGCCGTTGTCCCTTTCCTGTACATATTTAATTTGAAGCGTCCAGTCGTCTGAACTTTCTGGATGCAACACTTGAAAGCGCTCGTCGCTCGTGTATGTGAATAAGGAATTCGTTAGCACGTGCATGTCACGTCGACGGATCCACGATACCTGAAATAAAACGTTTATATTCAGTTTCGATATGCATTCACTCGAAAACATGTTCTTAACTTGCCGGTAACGTTGTTATTAATAACGTATCGATTGATTCACCTATTGGTTGACCGATTTAATAATAAACATGAGATTATGCATTGCGCGAAGAGTGAAATGTTTACCGAACAACGATTTTTATTGTTTTTCAAGTGTGTTTACAACAAAGTTGTCTTTGTTTGCGGATCGTCTATCTATAACCGTTCTCAATGCAAAAATAAACGTTGCATTTTGAAATACTTTTTCTTATCTATTTAATAAAGATTTGCGGCATTGTAAAAAAGAGTATTTCGAAATTTAATACAATATTTTTTTAATGTTCACATGAATTCTTTTTTTTTTTTTTTTGTTTAGTATTACAATTCAAACATTTTGTTAAATTACAAGTTGAATTCCTTTTCAATTAAAAAAAATGTGTTAGTTTTATCAATTTTGAAACATAACCTAAACTGTAGCGTTGGTTGTTCTTCAGTTATCGACTGTCGGTAATTTATTGAATTTATAAGGGGAATTATAACACATGCGCCATAAAATTGTCACAATTTTTTTAGAATTTTATGAATATTTTTAACAGTGCACCATATTTTTTTTAAACGACTGCTTCTCAAAACGTTGTAAAAATTCCTTATCTACAGCCTTTTTTTTCTATATAGGAATATTGTGTGAATTTATATCGATTCGCTGGAGTTCAATGCTATTCTTCGTTCTTTTTTCACCCTATCTTACATTATTATTATCGCTTCTGAATTCGTTCGTCTCCTTTTTCGTCAAGAAGACGTCTTTAGTTAAAGTATAGAGATCTTAACTTTGCTCGATTATTGGCTGTCTTTAAATCGAATCCTTTTGATATTTCAAATGAAATGTCTCAAGAATGTTTAAAAATGTATGCTTTAATAATGAGCAAATCCGAACTGCAAACTATTGAGGATTTCGCTCAATTCCTGTTAAGCCATCGATGTTAAATGGTAATTCGGAAATTAGCAAATAATTTACGTTCGTCTATTAATTAAAAGTTTTTTATCTTTTTCAAAATATTCGTACAAACTTTTGCCAGTATTTAAAATACAAGATCCATAATTTTTACAATATATAGCAAAACGTTACATAAACTCAGTTCACCTAGGAGTATATGTTTTAAAAGCATTTTCCATCGGAAGTAGATAAAAAATTGAAAATGATTAAAAGGCAAAAAGTTAATTATTATTTATACGAAAAATCCTTTAAAAGCTAAAAGCAAAATCGATCGCTTTACGCTCTTTTTCAGGCCACTTGTTTAATTACATATCATGAACATTTCGACGCCAAATTCAACATGTTAATTCGCAGAATAAATAATGCGAAGAATAAATTGGTTTAGGCGAAACGACTGTAACAAACGGAATAGCGCATAACCAGAGCAAACAATGTTGAGCAGCGTGTTTGGAACAACAGAATCGAAACCGCACAATACTAATTCGGCAGTGTGCGCCATCGCAACCTAAACCCAAAGATCTCTTGAAAGCTCATAAAACAGACTGCGATTGAGCACGCAATGTGTACGTACCGATCACTCGTTACAAACTCACTAACAGTTCGATTCGTGCTGGTCACACATTTCATTTCGTTCGTGTAGACTTATCAAGCGGGTTATGTTTTCCGAACCCTATCACTGTGAAACGAAATTATCGCGCCGCCGCCTTTTTAATAGTTTCGGTAGTTGTAACCAACGCTCTTTGTCTGCAAATGAATCGTGAAGCGACAAATCCTCCAGTGAATTGCATCAAAAATAATTCCATTGCAATTATATTATACTATAAATCTACGAATCTAAAATTTTGAACCGAACTTTTTTCGCAATTTTAAATTACGTTATATTTTAATCATAATATTAATTTGGATTAACGTTTTTGTTTCTAATTTTTATTAATATCGATAAAAATGAAAATTCATAATAATTTTGCAGTGTTTTAAACCTAATGACATTAATATATTGAATATGTAAATATTCAATATACATTTATATAAATGCAGATTTCATCATAGATATATTCACTTTCATAAATTAAAATAAATTTCACTGCACCTTTCGTTATACTCAAATTGACTGGCAACGTCAAACACAAACATGAACTTTATTAAAAAAAAGCTGAAGATGGCGCAGCGTTATCGAAATTCTTTTACTTTACTAACCCCATCATCTTATAGTTAACGTGGATAAAATAATTATAGATACATTTTAAATCGTGATCAAGAACATTTTAATAGCCAATAATAACGTCTTAAGTCATCTACTCCATTTTCTCGGTGTAATTACCAAGACTACACGTATACATATATAGAATCTTTGAGCCGAAACACATCCGAATACTGCGAAAGCGACTAGTTCGCGAAGCTGTTATTGATCTAATTCCCCCGTTAATAAAGTGCGCGCGTTTGACGTGCATACGTTTGACGTACAGTTATTTATAATTATGCACTGCAACATCAAATGACATCATTATTCAAATAAATACCCCATTAACGAGCGGTCAATCACAAAAATTATTTGCATGAAATATGCCTGCGTCCCATAAAACGTCACAGATGCGTGTAACCGAACAACCGAAGCAGATGATCGTCGCATTTCGCGGAATAATTCTGCAATTTGCTTATGGTGTAAAACATGTAAAAAAGCACAATTTGTACTGCATCATGGTCGCGGAGTATCGCCACTTGCGTTGTATTGTATTTTAATACAACATCGTGGGGAAATAGAGAAAAACATAAAGAAAGAGAGAGAAAAAGGGGGCAAAGGAGGCGGATGTTTTAACGTACGCGGTTTTCGTTTATACGTGGCTGTTACCATTCATGACATGTGACGGCATAAAGTAAATGAAATTTGCTTCTGACTGGAGGAAATGCATCGTATTTGCGCTTGTTTTGAATATATATCGCTGTTGCGCGGTGAATTATAGTTTGAGCCGCAAAACCCCGAAAGACGTTCGCCCTTTGGGAGGATCTGCATTTGTTCGGACTCTGGAGGCCACTCCGATTCCTCTCAGGAGAGGCTTGTTTTAAGGCCATCGCATTATTGCCGCAAAATACGTCATGCATTATGCATAATATTATGCCATCGGTGGAAATATTTTATGAACGGATCATCCCGAGCGATTGAAGCGCAGCGCGGCCCCGCGCCATCTAGCGGTCGCCCGTGTGACTATACTGTTTAAGTCGTTCAAGTATACGTTTTTCGTTGCATGAGTATTATTTCAAACAACGAACGTTCGGGGTTGACTTTTAAAGGGCCATGTGAGAGTGGAAGACCCGGATGAGAAAATATAAAAAAATCCTATTTGTTTGATGGAGAAGTTTATTGTTTGATTTTTGAAGGCTCTCTTAAATTTATATCTCTATTAATTTTTTTAAATTTTCGGAAAGAAATGATCAAGTTTTCCGCGAAAACCTTGAAAAGTCAAGGAAATTGATTTTGGAATTTAGTAACCGCTGTGTACATTTTACCAAATGAAATTGTTTATATCAAATTTTGAAATGAAATATCAGTTACTTCATCTTTGAACGAAAGCAGGTTGAAAAAAGCAACAATAAAAGTCGCAAAAGAAATGATCGTCGAGATTTGAACTCTCGCCCCGCGCACAAACGATTAATGGGCCGCGGAAATCGCCTGCCAACGTTGACAAACGCGCGGGAGCGTGTATTGCGCGCGAGCGCCGTTATTTACATTCCGCATCGTGCATTCCCCTGACAAATCGCCGAGTGGATTTTCCACTTGCGCGAAGTGCATTTGCGCGCGCGTCGCAATTTAACGTATCCCGTGGCGCGCGTTTCACGCGAATCGCACGTCGACGTTGCGAAATGGCACCCGGCTTTTCGATATTTCAATATCTCGGCGATCGAAATTTCCAACTGATAACCCGGAAAGTGACGCGGGGCTTCGTCGAATTGGAACAAATTTGTCTCGATGACCAAGCCCCGTTCAGACTTTCGAGCCCAGTGGCTACGAATGCCGAGTGAATAAGTAATGCATATGTAGAGATGTACTGATTACGACATCACGGCCGCGCTTTGCACGCGCCA
The DNA here is from genome assembly GCA_022817685.1 of Aradophagus sp. ZL-2020. Classification (NCBI taxonomy): domain Eukaryota; kingdom Metazoa; phylum Arthropoda; class Insecta; order Hymenoptera; family Scelionidae; genus Aradophagus; species Aradophagus sp. ZL-2020. Next base: position 5,432 of record JABFOV010003774.1, read on the forward strand.
TTTTGACAACCGCGCTACATTAAAGAGAAGCATCGCGCATTAGGAATTCAAGTTCTCCCGGAGCCTTTAATGAAGATCACGATTTTTGTTGAAAACAACGTTCGCGGTTGAAACGACGAGCAGATTTCTTCGCTCTTTCCCTCTCCCACCTTTTTTTCTTTTTTATGTATTATTCAAATGTCATTAGAGAATAAATTTGCAGCGACACGCTGAGGAGTTAATGAAAGATATATTTGATTTGAGGTCACTGGTTATATTTTCTCCGCCCTTGGGTTTTTGCGCGTTTTAATTATTCAGACACGTTACACCGGGCGTAAGTATTGGACTAAATAATTCCTTCTATTTCGATGTAAATTTTTTTCCACCCCGGGAGGAAATAATCACCAGTGCTTAATTGCGCGAGTTTCACTATTTCTTCGGTTAACTCGGCGTTATTATCAAGATGTGTAACGCCAAATCCAGTTAGTGGCATTAGTGCATGTAATTTGTAGATTACTCAGAAGTCACTCTTGGATGGAACAGTCAAGCGCGGAAAACTGCTGAGTACAAAACAATGGCGACGCTTTTTGCAGACTTGTGATTTAACGGACAGTCTGTAATAGTAACTTTTGATACATGTTTGTTTGCTAAAGCTGAAAAATGTATCTATGTGCTCATTTCTTCAAATATAGTAAAAAGTGACAAAGCACTTTTGATGTGTATGAAATAAAAAGTTGTATTAACAATGATTAAAAACATTTGTAATGTTAACGTGATGCTACCGCAGAATAATAAAATATAACATTATAGTAATATTTTCCAGATGATGAAGCACAATTTTTTACGTGTTATTATGAGGAAAGCTATAATCACGAGATATTATACACTATCATCAACTCTAGAACGCATTACTGGGGTACATTTGTCCTGAGCAAAATAATATCTAACTCATAACGTATTCTGAACAAATTCGAGTATAAAACACGTTTTAAATTAAAAACATAGTAAAATTTAACTCATTTGTTCAAAAAATTTTTAATTTATTTCTCTCCGTTTAATTCTGAATGATTTGGTTTTGAGAAATTTAACCATGTTATTTTATTTATTCTGTAATAATATATTTCACAAACCAAAATTAGTCATTCACTAATTGACCGGATTTGAGTTAATTCAAAATAGAAATTTAACATCGGCTTTATATTGCATCAGCTTGTTCTCCTTTGAATTTTACATGAAATTTAAATAAATTAATGAAGTTTATATTTAAACAAATCACAATTCTAAAGTATAAAACCAATGTCACGTTTAATTCTTAGCGGTATAAAACTATCTATGACTCGTCGTCGCGTTTTAATATTAATCTTTTATTATTTAAATTCCTTTTATGAAAATTGTTTGTTTACAGATACGAAGAATTCGGGTTATAAAAATTGTTCAAGTTTCATTGTCCTTCCAAAGCTGCTTTTTATGTTTTTTAACATTGGCATAAATTTCAAATTATTGTCTCCGCTATAACGAAAAAAATTCACGCGCGAAGCGCGGGCATGGTCAAGTAACGTGCATGATTTCATTCTTAAAATATTCCGATTTCACATCGGTTAACCAGGTATTGATAATTACAACCTCGTCGACCACGATTATTGCTATTGGAAAAACTTATAACGAATATAAAGGAATGAAATAAAAGTGCGGTTGAAAATAGTTCGTGGTGCGAAAATAACTCGTTATTTTTAATGAGATTTTAATATAATTACAATTATTAAGTAGAATTGTTTAATTTAATTTTTTTGCATGAATTGAAAAACGCAAAAAAATTCGATGTATTATGATATTTTATATTTTTAACTTTTTTTATTTGATAATATCCATTAATTCGAATCATTCAACAAAGTATATATTTGTTTTATGTGTAAGACTGATTGGAAGTGAAATACTTGCACGTAAAAGACACGTTTATTGAAATTCTGATCTTTTTATGAACTTCCACCGAGACAAACTTAAGCCATAATGTTGAAAAAATCGCATACCGCGCTTTTAAGTAGCTTTGCTTTGCTGCCAAGAAAAGCTTATCACGGAGGTCGTGGCCCTTCTTTATACTTTGGACGGTTTAATTTTTTGTATGTTTTTTTTTTGTTTTTTTTTCCTGGCATACACGCTACATTCTGTACGCCACGTAACAATTAAATATTCACCTTTTGTTTTGACTTTTTTCTTGCTAATTAAAATTGCTTTGCCTTCATTGTTTTCCACGGAGAAGAAATAAGATTAAAAGTTTCTAATTTATCAAGTTAGAAGTTTACTATGTATATACTTCATTTGCTGCTATTAATTAATTATTATTTTCTTTTATTTTTCATTAATGATTTCTACCCGACGTAATTTTGGAAAAAAAATTTACATATAATACAAATTTTGTCAGTGTTACAATAATGGAAACATGTTTCAAACAAAGCATAAATTTACCTTATAAAAATCATGAGACCTTATCTACAATGGTATTTTCGTTATGATTTTGAAATCGTGCTTTAGTTTCAGTAACCTGCTTATTTTATAAATATTTTACCTATTATTTCACCAACACACGAGACAATTCAATTCCATTTCCACCGTAGAATATTATCATTGCTTGATCACAACATTCTACGCGATATTTCTTGGTTATGAAAAGTTTTACTTGACTATCAAATTAGAACGTACAACGGTACGAGAAAATTGCAAGTGAGCGCGAGTAAAAGTTACACGTATAAATATCGAGCGACTGTGAAAATTTTATACTTTTTAAATTAACATTCCATTCGCCAGTCCGCGCGCGACCTTAATATGTTCGCCCCGAATCGCTAAGCAAACCACGTTCGAAAAATCAAAAACAATTTATACAGGCAAAAAAGAATATTGTCTAAATTCTTCCCTCAGGATTTTCGCAGTTTTACTTCTTCGATACGGAGAAACTACCCAAGGATAGAATCGAGATGACGACCAAAAAGTTAAAAAATCTTCAAGTGGATTCACCCTTTCCTTTCTCGTTTTATTTTTCTTCTTTTTTATAGCGTTGCCGCAGTAGACTAGCAAGTGAGATCTTCACACATTTCAGGCGTACTTATTCCTTAAACCCTTTATCTGCTCGAACATTTTCAAATGATACTGATTCGTTGGCAACAAAGCATGTTTGTTTTGTTTAAAATTTTTAACAAAATTTGACGTGTTGCATTTTGAATTTAGATTTCAATACTCTGCTTTCAACTTCTGCTTTAAATACAGTATGTCCGAACTTTGCTAAGAAGATAGTAATTTCTACTTTTTATTTTTCTTCGTATACACAACCGTTTTACGCACAGCTGTGGAAAAATGATTATCGCGCACGGATAAGTGAAAAATTGTTCAATACCTTTCTAAATACTCAACCGAATTTATTATATTTTGCTGAAATCTCCAAGCATCAGCAGGTGCAACACAACAACGAATGCAAATTATTCAGTGCACTATTCGATTCCTTCTGATTCAGCGATTTTACCTGATAAGTCCATCATCATAATGCCGACATAATGACAGCATATATAATGTGCGGTGAAATTATTTTCCCTCGATGTTCGCGCGTTAGAAAAATATAATGCGCGTTCATTGACACGAGTGTCACGTAAACAGGAAAGAGCTAAGTCATGTATTCGCTTTAGAGTAAAGATTTTGCGCCTTGCTTCCGTTGATATTAATTTTAGAACTTCGTAATTCATTTTTTTCCTTCCTTTCTTTTTTGTCGTTTAATAAAGAAATTGAGAGTACGCGCGGCCATTAATCAATTTCCTACCCTCCCATACTAATATATTCAACATTCTATTATATTTATTGAAAAGATAAAACAATTCTTCAACATTTTCGCCTCCCACACGTACGAAGCAGAAAGATAAGGAGATAAATGATGTGAAAGAAAAATAAAATTAAAACTTCCCGACATATATTTAATTCCCGGATTTTTTTATCAGCAATAGTTGCCGGAAAGGGAAACACACTTACCTAAATCTTATTGCCCAACTTTTTCTCACGCGGTACTCAAATCATTTGATTTCGTGGCTCGCCAAAAAGTAACTTTCCTTTCCATTTCGGTTCCATTAATTTCGCTTCGGTTAAAACAATAGCACCGCAAGTGGACAAAAAAGCGCCAATTACGGCGATTCTACTTTTACAAATGAAACCTCCGACAACTTCAATGATTAATATTAAACGCTAAACGACCAACTCCGCGGTGTTCGAATTCGAGCATTTAAATTGCGATTCGTCAATTGTGGCGGTAAATTAATGACCAACGGAGATTATAAATGGCAAACATTTTTAGGAGCCCCCAATTCACCGGGGAACGACCGAAACAGAAGCGCTGTCGTGTATCAATTTGAAATTGGCAACGCGGCCGACAACGGGAATTTCCGTGGACGCGATTGGCCCCGGGATCAAGTATATAGTGTAAATAATATATTTCAATAACAAACGTAGCTACATCGCCGACCGCATGCAAATTCATGCAAACTTTATTGAAACGCGCGATATTTGTTCTAGTTCGTTAAATGCTATACACCGCTGCGCCCCTTACATTTATTCCGTTTCTCGATTTATCGGCACGGAAATTTGGATTCGACGTAACGTCAGCTCGATTTCCACGTTTGTCATGCGAACGGCGCGACGCGAAAGAAGCACAAGGAATCGAGTCGGCAAAGCGGAATTCGGTATTGTCTTAGAACCAGGCGTGAATGATTTCATTACGGAAACAAGTAGCAAGTATAGTAGATTAAAGCATTTGATGTTATTTCTGGGAATTAGTTTCATCTCGGAGACGCGGCGAAGCGCTGACGTAATAATTGATATTCACTTCTTGGGTTTTCATTCAGCTTGAACGAAAGGATGGCAAAAATGCTACTCAGAGGTTTTTGTCGAGAAAATTGTAATATGTGAATGTGAAGAATGACTATTGATAATCATTAATTTCTTATTTACATTCAATTTTATTTTAAAACTGATACTTTTTTATACTGAATTACATTCTGTTGTTTAAAAAAAAAATCAATTTCAATAGTATATTACGGCCAAGGGTGCCACTGCGCCCAAGAAGTGTACAATATTCTACGGATCAAGGGAGCGGGCGATAAAGTGGAATTTGTCGCCTTAGGGCTGTTATGATATTCGAGAACGTAACCCGACACCGACTTTACAGCCCGAAGAGCGATTTTTAATTTACGAATTTTGAAATATAAGTCAACTGTTTCAACATACTAAAAAAAGTAAACTGTATCAAGCGCGTTGTCCCAAACATGTTGATAATTGATAAAGGAAATCGACTGATTAATTGAAAGTATTAAATTAGGATTTTTAACTCGGAAGAATATTTAATTTATAGTTTAAAATTGTTATTTCGTTAGTTGTTACATCTTGTCTGCCGGAACTCCGAAGTGTTTGAAAAGTGAACTGCGCGAAATCAAAATACGAATTACGTAATCTTTTATACAAAAAAAAATCCGGCGAACGGTCGCGCGTGGAATTCTCGTCGTCGGGGACTCCGCCGACGGAAAGACATCGATCATTAGACGGTACGCCGATCACGAGTCGCCAGATACGTAGAGAATTATCCTCCGCTTGCATACCTTATTCAGAACTTTTACACGTATTACGTCGCAAAAGTTGGCGTTCTTTTGAATGCAAATGATCCGCGAATTGAATCGGCAATTCTTTTTGCACGCGGCTCTTTTCAGTTCGTTCAACGTCTTTTCTTCCTTCCCCCAACGTTTTTTCTTCTTTTCCCCTTTCCTTTCCCCTCCTTCTGTTAATGATTTAAGAAAATATGACATTTGAGAGAATTTTCGTCCGGGCTGTAAATTGAAAAGTACGCGCAGACGCGCGCGCGTAGAAATTTAGTGATATTACTTTAAAATGGGTTTATTTTCTTGTAACATAAAATGTAGATTTAGTTATACATAGGTAAATCTATGTATATGCATATATTAGAATGTTTTGAAAATATCAATGTTTTTTGCCAATTTCTATTAAAAGTTGATAGCTTCAAAAAAAAGTACTTTTCAAGAACTAAACATACTTTATGTTAAAACAATATATAAAAATAAGCTATAAAATATATTTACTTACTTTTTTTCAAAATGTAAATATGAAGCCAATTGAGAAAACTTCTGGTTAAACTTTCGAAAAATGTTCTCTTCGTGTATGTATGCATAAATGTATACATATTAAATGCAATGTAAAATCGCTCGTCTTTCTTCGCACGCAAATACATTGTTAAAAAAAAAAAAGAAGTCGAATTATAAGACATCACGTTTTATGAACGCCGTGGGAGGGATGCGAAGGGAATGTTATAAAAATGTGTATAAGCTGCTGCGAGATTTTCCTATTTATTGGCAAGCCTTCTGGGAATTTTTCGACGCAAAAATCACGGAATATGTTTTTATTAGTTTGGACTTTACTTTGCGCAACTTATTTCAAACTCGTCTTATGAAAATGGAAATGAAAATGAAATTTGTTTTCCGTGTAAATAAAGAGCGCCGGGCATCGGGGCGTTGTGTATAACGCGCAAAAGCCTCGCATATTAATGGCCCGGATTAATATGCGAAATAATAAGAAATCGTAATAAATCAATGGAAATTGAAACGGACATTCTCAAACATTCATACGTCTCGCATTTCCTTTCGCCGGCCGGATAGCTTACTAATGACAGAGCCGCCAGTACGTTGCTATCACAATGCTAATGTTGCATGCGTGCAAGCATTATTTCAACAGCGTTTCGCCACGCAACGTGCATGCGGCTTGCAGGCCGAGGTAATGCCTGCCAATTTGTCGTTATTGGCCTATGAATTTTGTATTATCGGGATAAAAATATGCCGGAAATGACTGCAATCTTGCAATGTTTATAAAGTTAAACTCGATTACGCGGACAAAATGGCGAAATCCACCTGTCAACTATTTTTCTGTTTACTGACAATATACAATGTTTTTTTTCATTGGTTTAATTAACTCAAAATGTCATTAATTTCGTACGTAAGTTGCAATTGAATCATACAATATAGATGATTTTTTATTATTAACATCACATAAATAATAATTTATAAAAATTAAAATATCAAATATATTGCGCATTAATTGAAATCGACTGCAAAAAAGAAAGTCCTAAACTTTTAGCAATGGAAATCAATAGTCAATAATCAAACGGATTAAAATTTTAAACAAACTCTCTTCAAATTCACAAGATCTTTTCAAAAAGTGCAAAGAATTCTTTCAGTGAATGCTTTTCGAATAAATTGCCAGACAAAAAGAACTTTGCAAAAGTTCTGCTTATTTTAGTTTGCCAACATGATCTGTTTTCCGAAGCAACAATGTGATCGATATTTATCACTGAGTGAATAAAATTTCGAAATGGGATCTTGTTTTCAAGCATAAACGTACAATAAGGCAAACGTCGAGAGAAGGAGACGACGACGTTCTCAGACTGATCATCATAAGTTGCCGACGTTTATTAAAGGGCGACAAAAGCGTGTACACTCGAAGATGGAGTTTCAGGTCAACCACGGCGTATTATAACTTATCAAGCGAAAGTGATAGAAAGCAGTAATTACGGTCGAACAATTGCCTACGCCGCCCAGAAATTCATAGATTGAATATATCTCGAGGAGCCATTGTCGGCGGTTATTAAATCATGTCACGAGGAATCACGACACGATAACATAATGAATCAACGTTTTGTAACCCCGGCGACATAATGTTTACACGATTATCGGCAAATGACGCGAAACTGTGCGTCGGCATTGGCCGTCGTGGATCAACGAAAAGCCGCGAGGCGTCGCTTCCTTTTTGTCGCGCTCCGTGGAATACCGGATCGCCGCGAGGCGCAAACGAATATTTACAACGGCATTTAATCATCGTTAACCAGCGTTCCTACCGAAGCGCCGTAATCACGAAAAATCGCCGAGTTATGCGCCAAGATTAACGCTTGCTGCATTGGCGAATCGGCGGGCTTAATTATTCCACTGTGCACTGCGCGAACAGCTGATTTTCAGTTATGTTGGAGCCATCTTCGAGGAAGTGGTGTTGATAATTTATTGGTCTTTCGAGCAAATGTTTGAAAATAAGATGGAGAATTATAGCGAAACAAAGCCATTATAATTTTTTTTTTTTCCAAAAAGTACGAAACTTGATGTAATTTTTATACGGACTATTCAAATGTTTTTGCGAAGTTTGATTTGAAATTTAAAATCAATGTTTGACAATACTAGTCACATTTTTAGTACCGAAAAGGCACTGTTATCGTTGCATATTAGCCTGTTCAAGCTTGTCGGCAAATTCGGTATCTTTAACTTACCTCGGTATCGGAAATGGTTCGCTCCGCCAAATTGCCGACTTTGCAGTGCAAGAATGCTGTACCTCCGAGCTGCACGGTGACATTCGAGACAGTGTTGTTGTCGCTCGCTTCGTTTAACCTCTGCAGCTCGTCGGGGTTGTTGTACCAGAGGGCGCTGTATTCTGACGGCACGATGTACGGCACTTGGCGATCTGAAACCAACGGGTGAAAAAACATTAGATAAATAAAACGGCACCGCGGCGTCAGAGGCTTCGGAATTTGATGAAAAGATTTCCTCCATTTTTTTGCACCTGCTTTTTTTTTGTTTACTTTTTCTTCCCATTATTGAGCCCGGGGCTTTTCACGCGAATTCCAGCCGGGGAATTTCATTAAAATTTCGCGGGACTTTTGTTGGGAAAACGCGACAAAGGGCTCGCGTGACAATTTTTACAATTCAAAGTTTGTATTCCAATGAAATCTGTACAGGAAATCTTGTTTAAACTCGAGAAATTAGACTCGCGAAATTCGTCAATCGAAAGTTTAAGTCGCGGAAAACCGAGTGCGTATTTATTTGATACTGATATAAAATGAAAAGATACATTTGGCTTGTGCGCGGATCGTTTTGTAAACATGAAGACGAGACTTTTAAAGTTTTAAAGTTACTGTAAAAATTAAAATTAGACTTTGATGCATGTTGTCGAAGTATGAATGGCGATTACGTTATCATTCAATATTATAAATATTCTTCAATTAAGGTTAGTGCTGCTACGTAAATTACCTAACCTTAATTTATTTAATTAAAAATGTTATCATTTCGATATAAATACATCGTCTTTAAAACAGACTTGCCTGAGAGAGAAGAATTAATTAATTAATCTAGATCATTTAATTAAAATACTATAGTCACAATTTTAGAAAATTCATTCACTATGTTCATTTAATGCAATCAGAAAATCTTTTATCAAGTCTTTGCAATTTAATCAGTTCGAACGAAATCTTCTACCAAATTTATTTTTTAATTATATCTCATATTTTTAAATAACGTTACAAACAACAATGAAAATAAATATCAAATTGTTTGTTTTCTGAATACAAAGTCAACGCTAGGCAGCTAAATAACCAATAAACGCGACGCTGTTGAAATGGAATATGCGATCATTCGCGTTTTAAAACTTTTCGTTGTGGTGAATTTATGATTTTTTATGCGCGTTAAGACAAAAGCTCAGCGAATTCAGTGGCGTTGCTGCTTATGAACAATGGACGCTCCGGTCGCCGAGAATGCGGCAACGATATTTCACTTACAGACCGTATCAAAGAATACACTATATTGTTGAAATTGAACGTAAAATCTTTGCACCAAACATTGTTTCACGCCCGCGTCTTAATTGCTTTTATTTCTGTAATAATAGACGAAAAGTAAACCGCAAGCAAAAATTGCGATGCAATGATCGTTAAGAATTTACCAGGCATCGTTTGACTCTTATGTTCCAATTGGTAACACCTAAAGTAGACATTCGCACCCAGTTTTTCAAAAAAAAAAAAAAAACATACAAGTGGGAAAAGTTACTGTTGAAGTATGAAGTAATTCGTCCCTCGATTTAAAACCTCGTTTTGTTATTGCAAAAACTTTAATCTCAAAGACCTCGATTTAAAAACTAACAAGTGTTTTTAGTGTTAACACTTTACGAACG
>JABFOV010003775.1:0-15424 GCA_022817685.1 Aradophagus sp. ZL-2020
CATATGTACTGCACATAAATAACATATTTTTGTCTGAATTGATACCAAATTTTCGAATTTATCTTTCAATATCTTTATTTTCTGTTTTTTAAGCTTTTCATCTACATATTATTATTGAAATATTCTTATTCAAATCAGAGTATTGCTTTTTTAAGCTGCAATTGTTACTGTCTCAATAAAGCGTATTCATGTCCCGGTAGCAGTACGTTGAAAAAGGTAATGGTTATAAGCGCAACATAAATAACAATACTTGCAAACTATGTCAATTCAAATCGATTAGCATATTAACCTAGCATGACAACGTGTCAAGTCATTATTGTATCTCGTTGAACGATACTTCGAGTCGAATGATGTGTCATTCTCAATTTAATTTGTATTAATTTTTTTCGCGTCGAGAGTTACTCCGCGGTTTTATTCGTATTGACGAAGTTGTTCCACTTCTATGAATGAGATGTTTATTTACATAAAACATTATTAGAATCGAATTTAAATCACACTTTGATACACCACCGCTTCCTGATATACAATTTTTAAACTTATTTGGATATACGATTTGTAAGTTCCAATTCCATAAAATTTGTTAGTAATCGACATTGGAGTTGAATTTTTTATATTTAAAAATCATTCTTTTACAATCAGTTTTACCATAGTGGGTTTATAAATATATTTCTATAAATGAATGAATATTTTTGTTATATATTGCTAACACATTTTCTTTAACTGGTTTGTTTGATTGCAAACATTATTTTAGAATGGTTATTCAAAAAAAATTGTCTCCTGCCTGTAAATACAACCCATTTGAAAGTGCATGTCAATTTTCGAAGTAACAGGTTATTTAACTCTTAAACGAGTGCCGAAATTTCGTTGCGAAAAAAAATTCGAAGAAAAATGAATGGATTTGAAGTGACACCAAGGTCAGACGGCGAATCAACTAGGTCGAAGTGAAAAGTCGCGATGACTCCCGACGCGGTCTCGATTCACCGTAGCGTGAAATGAAATTTTTTTTACGGCTTTCCTCCATGCCCGCGACCGCGACTCAAAACAAAACAAAAAATCCACCGTTCTGCGTCTCAACGGGAAATGGCCCAAATACCAAGTGCTGCGAAATCGCGACGAAGTTTAAGAAACAAAGACCGTTTGTGTAGACTCACTGTTGTGTGTATCATTTCTCTTTCCATATTAATATAGAATTAAATTTAATTGGTACTAATAGTGTATACAAATTAAATAAAAACGACCATATATTTTTATTCATAAATAATACTATTTAATTTACTACGTTTCTTATCTTTTTAATCAACAAACTCGAAATTAGAAACATTATAGTAAAAAAATTTGCTTCATACTTTCTATTAAAAGTCAGACCAACAAAAAATTTATTTTTCAATAATTATCTCAAAAAACTATAAATAAAAAATTCTCAGTAAGTAAAAAGTATGAGATATTTGCTAGAACAAATGTTAATTTTAAATGCAAAAACGTCGAAGATTGCGGTATCGAGTCATAAATTTTTCGGTGGCCCGGCTGGTGCACGGATTGTGTTTGCGCGCGTTACTTGCTTGCATTGGAACGCGAAGTAAGCGTCGTGGGGCCTGACCGTTACCAAATCGCTGTGGCGTAACATTTTGCTTATTCACGTTCGATTATACAATCCGGCACACTTTTACTCGACGGGCCGCCGTGAGCGTTGCGCACACCGCGAGCGCTGCACAATTCTGATACATCACGGCTATAATACGTAACACAAAGAGCCACCTGCCAATCGGATATCTCTAACGAGGATACCGTTCTTAAACTGTCAAAAGTCTCTGCAACTTTTTTTTTCTTTCATCCTTTTTATCTCAATTACTTCAATTTCGCTCCAGATTTTTATTTACATTTTATTTCTTACACATTTGGGTTTCATGTTTGAAAATCAATTTTTTTCATTGCGACATTTCATTCACTCGATGCGATAGACGTTTTAATTAAAGATTGCGTTTCGACCATCCGAACTTTGATCTTACATTATACTTTTTCGTCGTTTTCTTCTTCTCAACCCGAGTGAAAATGAAAATTATCAACAAGCGCGACTAATTACCTAGACAATAGGTGAACGAAAAGAGAAGGTTTCTCTGGCCGCGTCGAGCGCCGCGTAGAATGCACTTTCGTTACAAACACCCGGTCAAAATTATTCATTGACACAAGATTAACTGCATCCATTCATAACCAGTTTGAAATTTCTCGCTGGCCGGTCGAAAATAAATTTAAGTCCAAGATTGTAAACACTAAAACGAAAATAAACTTTCGCATTCGAGCGGCAAACGTGCGCGGCATAAGCGGCTTTTTCTCAAACTTTTCATCGCGATTAATTAATAAATAATCTCGCCCGCGCTCGACAATCGTCGTTCGATGAATAAACATTTTTGTCGACGCAAACGTGCAGCGCCAATCAATTGTCACGTGAGGGAAAAAATGACTGAGTAGGCAATTACGGGACGAAATGAATATTAGACTGCGAAATTTCGCAGCCGGTGACAAAAACCCCGGCCGAAACAAATGGTTTTATAATGTGTGGCAAAGGTCACCCCCGACACTTTATTGTTACAGTTTTTGCCAGCCGAGTCGTATTAGCTGTTAATTCGAAAAAAGCCTTTTTTGTTCGCCAACGCTGTTGATCAATTTTTAATCGGCGTCATATTTAGACGAATTCATTGTTGGCATTGTTTCATTTCGCCATCGTTTTTGCATTTTCGCGAAACTTTTGCGCGTTATTGAACGGTGAAAGAAGAATGAGAAAAATACTAAGATCTGACTTTCGATCAAAATTAAAACAAGTTAAATGACATTTTCGATCGATATTAAAACAAAAAGTAACGTGCGATTTTGTAATTAAAATTGGAGTAAAAAATATATAAATCGATAAAACGTCAGTCGATTTTTCGCAATTGAAAAGTCACGAAAGAGCCGATTTCGCAGTGCAACTCAGCGACTCGAAATTTTGATACTTTCAAATCCGGCTCTAACGATTCCGGAGGTGTTGCAAAACGACCAAGTTTCAGACTCGCCTGTCCCGGAAATCCCCCTCCCCCTCTCCGCCGATTCCGCCGGCACTCGTTTTCGCAGATTTACGTCGATCCTGTAATTAATCGCTCGAATTACCGCCGGCCGATAAACATCTCGACTAATGCACTTATTGGCCGCTTTAATTACAACACCGATTATGTCATTCGGCGTATTATAACGCCGTAACTATAACGCGGTAAACGAGCTCAGTGTCAATGTTGCGAAACTTATAGATTTCTCTTTTGACTGCCGTGCTCGGTAACGAAACTTTTCGATCGCAAATGCAAAACTTATGTATGCTTCGAAAGGACTTTTTCGTCATTTCATTTGAGGACGACGATAAGGTGGTAATTGATACTTTTGCTTGAAATTATGTGCAATGCTTTTTGAAATACATGAATTCATTTATTGTGAATTCTACGAATATTTTTCACTTGTCATCATGTCAGCGATTTGTCATTTTTGCAATAAAAATTATAATTAATAATTAATTAATTTTTAACGTCAATTTGAAAATTTGAAATTTTGTAATTGATTCAAACAAATAAAAAATGTATTATTAATGAGTTTGATTCTCGCAAGCGCGATAATTACCTTAAGTAGTACCTTCACGATTGCGTTGTTTTGCTATACGACCGTTAAAAAGACACTTGTTTGTTTAGCGATGACAGTTGACAATTTTGTTGATATAACCGTAATGTTTATGTTCAGAAGTATGCCAATTTGCGGCGATATTTCGTGCGAAGCGAAAACGAAAAAAAATTGCTCGGGGTGCGTTGAAAACAAAAGGAGCAAAGTTTAAAGCCGAAAATATTTGCGTGCCGCGCGGTGTCTATTAATAATACCGTTGCAAAGAACAAGAAGAAGGAAAAAAAGAAGCAAAAGCCAGGGAGAAATTGAAGTGCGACAAGTGAAAAGAAAAGAAAAACCCGGCAAAACAAATAGATCGTTCGCGGGGTGTTTTTTGTTATTTCCTTTGCATATTTTCGCTGGCGTCACCGCGTCGTCGTTTCGTAAGACTTTTTCGCTATTCTCAGCCCGCCGTGAACCCTCTCGGGCTATTTTTTTCCCGGAGAACCGCGAGGTGTGACGCCATTGAGACGAATGAGAGGCGCCCCCGCCCCCCTCCACATTTTTGACAAAAGCCTTCGCTTCAATTTCGCCGTCCATCTTCCTTTCTGCCCTTCTCTTTTTATCTCGTTCCAAGCGGATCGTCGCCTCGCGGCCGCGCGATTTACGTCTCCCCCGACTTATGCGATTCTTATAAAAATATCCGACCAGTACTTGATCTAGGGCAACCGGGACGTCTTCGCGAAGAAAAGTTGGCGCATTTTTACGACCGCTCACCTTGAGGAACAGGTTAAAGACGCCGCAGAAATGTTTTGTATTATTTAATTGTTCGCGATAGAAATGGGGGGGGGGGGGGATTGTCGCAATGGTGAAATCGCGCTGAGATTCATTCAAGATTCACTTTGCCGTGCGATTTTGCAAATTGTTATTCGCCTTTATTGAGATAAGTCTTCAAGCCTTTGTCACTATACTAGTGTTTTTGTAATATTATACTTGTTGATTTTGATTATCTTTCAAAATATAAATTATTCAGCAATTCTATGATTTCAAGAGAATCCTTTTTTTATAAATAAGCAAGTTGAAATAAAAAATTTGCATGAATCAACCAAACTTTGATCGATTTAACCATGTGCAAAAAATTCGCAACGTTTATTTGCAATGAATTTTTAATAAAGTAACATTTCGTCCATCGACAAGCAAAATCAGAACTAAATTTTATATCAACGCGATATAAAAGAAAACAATTAATTTTTTGCTTTCTTTCTTTGTTAGAAGTATATCATTCTTGATTGAAAATTTATGGAAATTCGAATTCGTTGCAAATAAACGTTGCAAACTTCCTGCGCATATTTAACCAAACAAAGTTACCAAAATGCCAAGCGCAATCCGTAAACAGTAACCAGATTATTCAACCGTACGATTGACCTGAATCAACTGAATCTTTTTTCTTAGCGCGCAATAAAGGTCTTAACAAAAAGTGCATTGTCGAGAAGTGTCGTTAACGTGAAGTAGCGTGCGACGTACGTGAATGAAGTCGCCGGCGCGGCGATAAACGCCAGAAATAAATGCCGGGCCGTTTTGCGGGCGGAAAGTTGGCTTGTCGCTGTCGGCGCTGCGGGCATAAAGTGGCTGAAATGGCGCGGTATTATTATCGCGGCACAAGATTTGCGAGCGTAATCGAATTCCCGAGCGGGACTCGATTCGTCGGGATCGCGCTTACGTAAGCGAGCGGGGCGCTGCGGCTACCGAATACGCACTCGCGTGCGTGAGTGCGTGCGCAAACGCGCGCGTAAGCAACGCTTCGTCTAGGTCTAGGTCTAGGTCGGTGCCTCCCGGCGGGGGTGGGGGGACGGACACGAGGGCCGGCAACGCACGGCCACTACTTGCTCTCCCTCTTTCACTCTGCATCTTCCTCTTATGTTTACGTCCACACTACTCTGCGATAATCAGTCTGTAAATAAGGCTTGATTCTAAAAACAAGTGTCTCGAACTGAGAAATTTGCGAGATGAAAAAGTACTGGATCTTATATAATTTCAGTGTGGATTTTGTTGTCTTGAAAATAGGAACTTTATTGTACTGAGAAAAAGGTTTGGTTGATTCAACCAAATCATCTGATTGAATTTCTTTGGTTGCAGTTACCAATTCACTTTACTCTGTCTGCGCACATCATATAGTAATTTGGTTAAATCAACCAAATACTTTGGTCGAATATCAATCCCACTGTTTGATTGATTGGAAATCTCACCAACCAAATCTGTTTTTACCAAATGTCTTATAAATATCTTCTGTAAAGAATTTTTATCTAAACAGACACTTCGCTGTCTTAATATAAAACATTTAGAAATATTTAAGCGCTTTTACAAAAGAGACTTGTGTTTTATAATATAATTTACAATGATTTTTCGATGTTATTATCAGTTACACAAATTCAACTTAATTTATTTCTCTTGATAAAAAAGAATTAATAATTATCAGTAAATAAGCAATGATCAATATTTTACATGCAAACTTGTAAAGTACCTTGATTATGCCCTGATAATGACCTAACTAAAGTACCTCATTAGTAACATTATCATATATTTAACATTTTTCTTATATCAATCAGGCTTTTATATGGACATTATCAGGCTGCCCTACCGGTTCGCCTTGCATAGCTTTGAGTTTCCTTTTAACGATGTCCCTACTAGATATTTCTTACAACATTATCAGGTTATAGACTTGCCTGATAATGACACTACTTTGGCTCGATTACATGTTCCACTGAGGGACTCAAATGAGTGAACAAATTTAATGAGATTGTATTGACATCCGTTATTGACACTCGTCATTATTATTGTAAGCATTAAATACCAATAAAGTTCAATTATAATTAGAAGTAAATAATTTTTCTTTGACAAAAATTTGTGAATCAAACATTCACAATTGAATGTCTTGGTTAAATCATCATCAATGGTCCAGCTATTTATTTATTTATTGATTTATTTATTTATTTATAATTTAAAAAATTTACTATCACTTGATGCAAAAAGTCAAATTCTATTTAACGAACCTCACGCAAGAACAACCTCAATACACTAAGTGTATTAATTAAGACGTACACTTTCACGCATTTTTTACTGCGGTAATTTTTAAATTGAGCTCCTGTTAGTTTTTTGCGTCTGTATATGTGATCGCTGACGAGTATGTGTACACGTGCTTGCGTGCCTCCTGACCGGTGACCGAGTTCTAAGTGCCGTTTTCGAGCCCGGAACCATGGACCGTCGCAGCCACCGGAAGTCGTTGCAACCCGTTCACGCTGCAGTTTGGCTTGTCCAATCGTCATACGCTTCTTTGAAGTTAATTGGACAAAATTTCATTCGACCAACTTTCAAGCTCTATTCGATTACTCAAACGCTTCGTATCAATGCGCATTCAACGCAAATTAAGTGTTCTCCATTCAATCCTTTCTTTTGCTTCTTATTTTCATTTTAATTATTTTTCACTTGAAGAAAGATAGTAAAATATACAGTGTCAAAGTTTAAAGTTAATTTAAGAAAAAAAGGTATAGTTTCCTACTGCCAAAACTGAGACCAATCAATTGTTGGGTCGCTGAACTTGGAAATGATTATATCAAATTTGTTTTAATTATTTTACAGTGTTTTACAAAAGTTAATCATTGTTTTTCGAATCGTGACATGTTCCGATCAAAAACATAAAAATGAAGTTTCGAAACATTTGGAGAACATTTTGTGCCTCAAAATTGAAATGATTGAATTAAAAAGTTGATTGCTCATAATGTGAATTCCGTGATGCGATCGCTTTGCGACGTCGAATTATTGAAATTCGTTTTGTCAATATATTTGTCCATTGTTTTGGTGATTTATTTGCATAGCAGTCTGAAATCAAATTATAAACATGACTCGATGAATGAAGCAAAATAAATGATTACTCATTCAGGAAGAAATGTCGTTATAACGCTTAACACAATAGACATAATGCAATGTCGTTCGTATTTTGTAATTTCATAAGTGTCAACGCGAGTATTCGGCATTGTTGGAATTTAATTTTACAGTTGTATCAGTTTCGACATGAATTATTGATTCGACTATGAAATTTGTGTGAATTTGTATAATAGCTTTTACATGTATCAACTTAACGATTGTCTTTATGTAATAAATATCAAGATGCCCTGAAAAATTAATAGTAAATTTGATTTAAATTTAATTCAATCAATCAGTACGTGGGTTTAAATGTAAGCAGGTGCGTTATTGGAAATATTTGTAAGTAATCGTCTCAATTTTTGTTACTTTTTTTATGTTATATTGTTTTTTGTTTTGTTGTTTTGTAACTGTTGTGTATATTTTATTACAATTCTTTCAAGTTAAAAATACAATTTTCAAGATGTAATTTTCATTTTAAATTATATAATAATAGTAACTGTGATTCATTAAAATTTATAATTTTATAACAAAAAATATTATTCAATAAAGTCATGAAAAATGAAAATAAAAAAAAGTTATTTAAACTTTACTTAATGCTGGTTAAAATAATAAATCAATGAATTAATGTCTGATCACGGTCGATGTTTCTTAAAGACATAAATTCTCACGCAAATCTCGCGTCATAAAAATTAAATCCAACGACCGACATATCACGGCACTTTTAGCTGCATTTCTCAATCAAATCCGGGGCGATCGACAAAAACGCATCCGTACTCCTCGGCATCATGTATCATTCATCGAGCACGAATTGTATGGTAGATTTCAACGCGGACGCTCTTTCTTTTCGAATAAAAATTTGATTTCCTGGCGGCACGGTGCACCGACGTTCGTCGAATTTGCATACAGAGGCTCGCATAAATCAAACTTATTCCCGGGAATCGAATCGAATTTGTAACTTTTAATGCAATTTTATAACGTCGGTTATGTAACCTTCTGACGCAAGCATGCCAAATTATTGAAGAGTGATTTCTTATTCTATTTTATTATTAATTTTTTTTTTTTTTTTTTTACTTTCGAATGATAATACAAATATAATTGTATAATTAATAAGATATTCGATATTGTAAAAAAACCTGGGTGATATAAACAAAAACAATTAATTTTTATTGAATATCAGTTGCATTATTTAAACATTTCTGTGGGAGAGAAATATTAGTTTAAGCATCCACCCTAGTCTAAAAAGAAAAAAAAAACTCGATGCACGAAAAAAGACGCGTATCTGCGCCGAAAGAGGAAACGGTGTTGGCGCGGATGGCGAGTCGGTCGAGGGGATGTCAACGCGCTCGACAAAGAGCCGCGAAATCAGAGTTCTAGTGGTCAATTCCGGCCGACGAAACTTTCAATTGAAATTTCCGTACGGGACTTTAACGTGACATGCGCAGTGTCAAAATTTGACATCAATTTCAATGAACGAACCCGTTCATCGCCGCTCGTTTCACTGACTGACAACTCATCAGCGAATATAAACAATTCTTAATTGAATCAAATTGAAATTTCCTACATCATGAAAATCATTTGTACAAATCACTGTTACTGCAGTTGAGAAATAGTTGATCTAGTGATTTTCTTTTTTTCGCGCTTTGCTAAATATAACCAGTAATAACAACGATTGTAGATTTTGCAATCCTTTTTTTTTTCTCAAAAATATACATTCCATTTTATCGCTCATTTAGAAAATTATACAGTGAGTATAAATATTGGTTACAATCGATTAAAGGTCAAATATCGTAATTTTGATTAATAAATTTCGACACATGACAATGTATACCTTATTTAGGCATTTTATTAGGAATTATATTAGTCACAAAAATATTTAAATAATCCATCCTTTGTTGTTTTTTTGTATATATAAAAATTCAATTTTCTAATCGTTGATCGCAGTTCCTTTTCGCATCATGACCGCCGTTAAGTTATTTTATTGTATTTTAATACTTAAAACGTAACGCGCGCTTTTACACTTAATCGTTCCTTCGCGCCGAACCGCCGATGCAACGTTGATTTATTTCCTCCAACCTCGAGCCCGACTTACGCGTATTGTACAAAATTTTGTAACCTACGGCGCTTAATGAGTCATTGAATAAATTATGTTAAAACGGTTGTTTTGAAATAACGCTTTATTACGAGCGATTCGCGAGAGTAATTGCAAAACGCACGGCTTTTGTTCATTAAAATAATCAGCGCTCGTAAAGCGACCGTAGCAATCATTACTTTTTAATCGTAAATCATTCGTCAACGCGAAGAGTCTTTTTTTGTAAACCACGGTTTTGTAATTTCGGCCAAGTTATAAGGTGAGCGAAGAAACACCCAGTTTAAACTTGATTTTCACGCGTATAAAATGCGCAAGTAGAACAAAATGGACTATACAATTAATCACTTCCGATGATACATTTTTTCTTTTTAATTACTCGGCAATTGAAATGCACTTCGTAAAATAATTGTATCAAGTACAAAATATCAACAATTTTTCTGTTGATATACAAACAGAGCAATGCATTCTACTGAGCACAAATATTTTGTTATAGATGTTTCCGAACAAGATCAAGATTTTAAATATTTGCATCAAATTAAGGTATTTGTATCGATATTTTTTCTTCGTCTGATAATCGAATATTAGGTCGTTGGAAAATGAATCATTTATTGATAATTGTCAATCGTGTCGTTAGTTTAACAATTTATGTCAAGTTTATTCCAATAAAATTCATATCGTCCGTCGCATGATTGGAAAATTCACAGAGCCGTGGTCAGGAGGATAAAACGCTTTGCGATTATACACAATGGTCATTCCGACCCGAAATAATGTGCTCCGATAAGATATGCGTTGCTTTGTGATGAACGGGAAAAATAAAGAACTACTTATCACCGAGCTCTGAAATTAGACAATTGATTTCTCGAGTAATAGATTAATCACTGAATGACGTTGATCTCATGTCTTATAATAGTGTCATAAATTCAAAACCAGTAGCTTCAACATGAGATAGTTTGGATAAGTATATTTGCATTGCTTCAATGAAGAAATTAATTTTCACTCAAGACTTTTACTATAACTTGTAGAATATTTCTACGTGACTTCACCTTTGCGCCTCAAGTTCGACGAAACAACGCTGGCTTTCGCCTGAACAAGCGACCGGAAAAAAGCTGCCACAATGCATCGGAATAAAGTTATTCGCCCCAATTAGCGAACATTTTAACCACCATCCGGCGCTCGGTCGGTCAGATACCACAACGGTTTCCGCGTTGTACCTGACCGACCGAAACAAAAACAACCCTGCATTACCAAGACCAAATTTCGTAATCCTTTGACAGTTCTCCAAATAAAGTTATAAAATTCGTACTTAATAACAATTTATGACAAACACTTCAACAACATTTAAATTCAAAAGTTAACAAAAACGACAAACGCCATCTTTCGAAAATCCGCAATACATCCCACCATACAATCGCCACCCAAGAACGATCAAAATCGCCCAACGACGGAAAGTCGAAATATCATGAACCGTTTCCGAGAAACAAGCTTTCTGCGATAGGTGAGAATGAGAAAGGGAGAAAAAGCGACGGCGAGAAATAGGGGAACGAAGAAATAAGCAAGCAACGAGCAAGTAGAGGTGGTCGTCGGGGGGAGGAGGGAGGGGGGGAAGACGAAAGAGGCCCGAGAGCCGGGCTCGAGGAAGAGACGGACAAAGGGAAAATAAAGAGTGAAAGAGTGGAAGGAGGCGGCGAGGCAGCGAAGCGAGCGAGCGAGCGAGCGGCTGGCGTCCTTCCTGGGTCTGTGCCCCTATCGCCGCGGCTATTGCCGAGCGAGCTTATTGTGTGTTTGCGGCGTACACAGTATCAGAGGCTGCGTCGGTGTCCGAGCGGGCGACGTGTGCGTGCGTATCATACGTCCGCTGCCGCCTTCTCGGTCTCATCTTTTGCCGTCGTCACCGGCAAAAATGCATATCGCTCCGCGCGGTTCTCAACCAGATGAAACATCCGGACTCGCGAATAAAGCCGCGCAAGCGCAGCCCCGGCACGGCCAGACAAAGAGCGAGCGAGCGGCCGAGCGAGAGAGCGCCGTTACCGAGCGGATAAACTCGCCTCAAGGTCTCTCCTGCAAATAATCAGACAGCGCTCTCCACGCTCCCCGTCTATGCACTCGTCTCGCGCGATATACGCGACCAACCGACCAACCGTCTTCCCCCCCCCCCCGCCGCCGCCTTTTTCCTTGCATTCGCAAGCGCTCCTCTTCCTCCCGAACGCGCGAAAATTCTCGCCAACCTTCGGATCCGACCGTTCGTCGCCTTTTATCTCCACAGTTTTCCGACCCCCTTTTCTTGTTGAATATAAAAACGAAAATTGTTTGCGAAAATCAACACTGCGTATGAGTCAATGGTCTTATACCTGGATGGTCCAAGAATTTGGACTTGGCTCTTTGAACGTTTTTATTTGATTGAATTTTAGAAGTAAATTGTTGGTTTAAGTTTGACGATTATTCAATCAAGGATTTGTGGATTAAGCTTTGATTTGAATGAAGCAAATGATAGCAAACGAATTATAATTTTGAGGAAGGAAATTTTTTAGTTAATTTTAATTAACGAATTGTCGAAATTAAAAAGGATAGTTCTAAGAATGGAGATATGTTTTCGACTAGGTTGAATATAAGAGAAAAAATCGATTCGTTAAATTTGGTTATAAAATAAAACTCATGTCCATAATCGAATGTAAATTCGTTACAAGAGTTGCGGAAGTCAACTGTCTCGTGGAGGAGGCAGTACTGCTTCACAAGAATTTCTGTCACATTCAAGTCAAGTTGAGTCCACGGATTCATAACAAACGCTTGATGAAATAATATACAGTGAATATTTTCAGTTCCTACAACTCAATTTCGGTTAATTCAATAGCGTGACTTGGCAACTTCATCGGATAGTTGGTTTTGGAGTAATCATTTTTCGATTGTATTTTAAAAGATAAACATAGAAAACTAATCGAAATTGATGCAATTCAATATTTAGTCATTAAATTACTACTTGTTCAATTTTTTGATAACATTTATCATTTAAATGTTCTAAGAAAAAGTCTTTCAACAAAATTTGCAAATTTCGTTAAAAAAAAAGTAAAAATGTTTTAAGCGAAAAAAGAGAGGAAGTAGTGGAAGCTAATCTTAAAGTGGGCAAGAAAGTTTATGTATGCATTAAGAAAATGTGCACTTCAAAGACACTGTTTTTATTAGCAATTTGAAAACATAATGGACACTTTACGGCAAATATTACAATACGGCGTCGCTGGAAATAACAAAATGCACCAACTGAAATGTAAATTTTCAGCGCCGTGAGAACCCATCACAATGTACGCGTGTGAATGTTGTAATTATGAATCTTAACTGTTGTTTAAGGTTTATTTCATTGTTTTTAAATTGACATTTGCATGAAAAGAGACAAAAACCAAATAAAAATAAAATGAAAGAGAAAGAAACGACCAAAGAAGTTAATACGGTTTCAAATATTTTTCATATATTTCTTCAAAATAACATCGAATTGATCGAAAAAAAGCAATATTCTCGAAATTAAAAAAGAAAAAAAAAAGATTTCAAACGAAACACACGTTTTTACAATCATGTCACGAAATTTCTGTGTAATTTTCGGCTCAACCTAATCCATATCGTTAAAATTACAATAATTCCACGAACAATGGATTTCGACAAATACGAAACTGCCACGCTTCCGCTGTTATTTTGACAAAATACACGTTTGACGTTGATTGTACATCGAACGAGTAAAGTATAGCTTGGACCTTGTTCTACGCATACGTGCACGCAGCACTCGCGAACAGTTTGCCAAACGAACGATTGCAATTGAAAGAGACAGCACCGACCGAAACATTTCGGCACCTTCTTTTACGTCGAACGCAGCGGTATCGCGCGGAAAATACCATTCGTGATAAAGAATAGGTTTAAGCGGGCAAGAAAAGAGGGGGTAAGAGGAAGGTGCACGAGGTCCGGCGCAGCAAGAGGGCGGGCGACGGCGAAAAAATAAGCTCGCAAAAAAGAATGGAAAAAGGACAAAACGAGACCCATCCACATGCTACTTGATACTTTTGCACGAATTTTTGCCTGCTGAAAAAAAGAGACCAACTGGACAGTTAGTTTGCAGCGGCTGCAGAACATGCTCGACGAGACGCCGTGCCCGCCCTACTGTAAAATCCCCGCTCTACTTCCGCCGATTTATCTTATTTCGTCCACAGAGCGAATAACGAGAGCGAATTTTCGAACGCGGCTGTCATTAGCATGAAAAGGAGGGAGGAAAAAAAACGCGAAAAAGTAGCCGCCGAAAGATTGGACGGTACAACTTTTTCCGAAATTCTTGCGCTTTTTTTAGTTGCATCCTAATAACACGCAACGAGTTTCTTGGTTCAAATATTTGAAATACAGAATTTTTATTAAAAACAAGTTAAAATAGTTGTAGTGCATTGAAAAATAAATAAATAATTGAATGAATAAATAAATGGATTCGGTAAAAGTTGTGGTTTTCACGTCTAAAGCGAAAAGAAGCGACGAAATTTGCGCAGGAGCCGTGGCCGAAGAAACCAGTCCCAAAGTGCATTGAAATTGAGCCACGTGCGGTGTCTGGGGGGTTAAAGGCATTAGCGACGAGCGCTGCAAATTCACAAACAAAAGCTTCGACTACCAGTAACGGAGGTGGAAACAAGGGAAATGCAAAGGAAGTAGGCGAACAAACGTGTTACTCCGTCATGAATTCTGCGAAATTTTAAATCAAACTGAAGATTGCCAGTACACTTTAATAAATCTACCTAACAAATTATCATTCATTCGAAAGAATATTTTTCAAATTAAAAGAATAAATTTTCATTTCGATTCACACGATAAACAAATAATTTACACTGCAAACACAAATAATAAATAAACTAGATATATTGTAAAATTAAAGAATAATTGACAAGACATACTTTAGCAGTGATAAGAAAAAATAATAGTTGCATTCAACAATCAACGAATTGTATATTTTCAAGCGTCAACAAGCTCAAAATTACTCTGCACAAAAATGCATCCATTTGTAAAGAAAAAATGAAACCGCATTTGATCTAAGACGATTCCGACTGGTCCGCAATAAATGAAATAAATGTAGGCCGGTGTGTGCGTCTCGGCCGTCGCGTTGGAATCCGCCCGAGCGCGAGCAGTGTCACTTTCGTTGTCTCTATTGTGGCCGACGTTCGCGGAGTGTTGGTACGCGCGTGCGCGCTCGTTTCCGCGTCCGTGTGTGCGTGCGCCTAGAGCGCTGCAGCAGCTCGGCTATAATACCGAAGGCATCGGCGATTTAGCGAGGTATAGACGGTGACCTTGTCGCCGGCAATTCACCCCGTCCGGCCCGCCCCGCCGCCGCCCCCCCGCCGCCGCCTGCGCCGCGCCGCTCCTTGTCTTCCTCGCCGGCAGCGGCGTCTCCTTGCCTCGCGCCCGTCGCTCTTCCTTTTCAGCAAACCCTCCGCTTCTAAACCTGCAGTTCCTGCTCTCCACACTTCCGTCGCACTTCAGCCGACCTCTCTCTCTCTCTCCCGCCGACTCGCTCTATCGCAACACCCCCCCCCCCCCCCCCCCCCCCCCCCCCCCCCCCCCCCCCCCCCCCCCCTCCCTTTCCCCCCTCTTTTTCCCCCCCTCTCTCTCTCTCTCTCCGTTTCTCCTTCTCTTTTCCACTCTCCCCATCCCCCCCCCCCCCCCACCCCCCCCCACACTCCTCCTCTTTTTATATAACACAATGCAAAGATCTGACACCGTGGACACAAATGCGACAACAAAACAAATACATACAATGAATGCACAAATATGACATGGTACCGATGA